>BMAO01008528.1:0-217871 GCA_019973975.1 Trichonephila clavata
AAAAAATTTGTAAACGTCGAAAAACACGAGGGCTATTGGCGACACCTGAGCTGGCACACCATTCTCTTAACTTTGTCACCACATCAACGTGAGGGCTTTGAACTACGACAGATTTAACTTACATCAGTCTCTTTACACTGTGGACCTTAAGTAGCACCGAGTCTCAAACCCACGACTCGAAAACGCCTGCCACGAGTTCATGACATAACCACTAGGCTACCACGCATCCAAATCCTACATACCTGGAATCTTACAAAAACTCTTTTTGTGGCCGCGGTAGCCAAGTGGTCAAGGTATCGGATCATGGCAGGCATGACATGAGTTCGAGACTAGTACCACTAAAAACTCGCCGCATAGGGGAGCGATGCGCGGTAAATATGTGGAGAGCTCAAGCGTCCTCCTGTTGGTGTGGTGTAGTAGTTAGGAGAGGGGTGCCAGCTCAGGTGTCTTCCTCGTCACTTGACCATGGTTCAAAATGAGGAGGTCTGTCACCAAAAGCCCTCTTGTAGCTGAACAGTGCTGCGTTAATATTCACTCACTCACTCACATAAACTCTTTTTTAAAAATTCAATTCAGGCTCACGAATATATTCCAATTTTTAAAAACTTTGTTCGTATAGGAAGTAAATTAGTATTTCTTATTTTATTTCTTTACTTTCAATTTTAGTTCTAAGCAAGTTATCCCTATTTTGAGTGAGTGAGCAAACATTAACTTCGCAGCTACTTGAAGGCTTTTGGCGATGGACCTCGTAATTTTGAGCCATGGTTAAGTGACGAGGACGACACCTGAGCTGGCACAGCCCCTCTCATAACTTCTACACCACACCAACGGGAGAACGTTGGAGCTCTCTGCAGATTTAACGTGCATCGCTCCTCTACACGACGGGTCTTCAGCGGTACTAGGCTCGAATTCATGACACACCGGCCACGAGTCCGTTACCTTGGCCACTGGGCTAACGGGGCATCCCTATTTTGAAATACCAAAATAAGCAGTAATATATAATACAACGTATTTGTACGTTCTTAAATTTCATTAAAACGGTAAAATTGTTGTAATTTATGTAATGTGTCTCAAAGAAACGAAAGAAAACATCTTGGTAATTTTAATTTTTTAGTTAAAACTTAACATAATGTTGTCTATTTTTTTATTTCGGTAGATCAAAAGTAAATAAAATGTTGTTTATTACACATACAGCATTATCTTTTTTTAAAAAATAATGTCGATAGAGCCTAATTTTTTGTTCAATTTTTTTTCCATAGAGCTGGAAAAATTTAATATATACGGATTTTTCTTTTTCTGTTATATGTCACCGCAAATAAACACATTAATGCAAATATATTCATGTCAAAATCTCGCTTTATTTAACAGATTTCTCTTTTAATAAACGGAAACAAAATCGAATACCTAAATAAAAATAAAAAGTTAGAAATAATATAAAAAAGAATAAAAGACAAGTATATTTGTTCAACATCATATTCAATAAATAATTTAATTTGTTTGGAAATTGGATATTTTGACATACTTTTTTGATTCATCATAAATCAGTAAATTGTGCTCATTTTGTGCTGTAAAGTACAAATTTTAAAATAACATAACAATTTCTTCTGTGCAATTATAGTATTTTTTTTTTAAATAGCATAAAGTATTATCAAAAAAATAATAATAGCTAATTAGCTTTTTTCTGTTATTCACAAGGCAATTTTTGAAAGTCTTTTTTTTACAGTAGATCTTACATACTAAAATAAAATTAAAGCTAAAAAGTACCTATACCTCAATTTTTAAGTTTATCTTACATTTAAGTTCTCTTTTTAAATTAAAAAAAGGAACACACAATATTTAAAATCACCATTTTGTTATTCATCTTGTTACAAAAAAAAATCTATTGATCCCATCTACAAAAATTGAGTATACAAAAATAGAGATCTTGAAACACATTTTAAATTTTGCATTAAAATAAATCTTTTAACATTTAAAATGTACACATTTCATATCTTTTGGGCTTTTTTCATGAAGTGTTCAAGCATGATTCCCCCCCCCCCTATTTTCAGAGTATTATAAGCTTCTTTTATGGGAGATTTAAATTTAATATTTGCACGCCTTGTCAGCCTCAAAAGAAGAAAGAATACTTTATTTTAAAACCCGGGGATGTTTAGTAATATCTAAGCGATTAGCTATTCCATCATACATATTACTATTGTTTTATTTTTCACCAATATGAACTGCTATTTTGGAAGGAGGGAGTAAATATTAAAGTCACACACACACACACACACACACACACACACAACACACACACACACACACACACACACACACACACACACACACAACACACACACACACACACACACACACACACACACCCACACGCACACGCACGCACACGCACACACCACACACGCACACACACGCACACCACACCACCACACACACCACACACACCGCACGCACGCACACACCGCACGCACACACACGCACACACACCACACCACACCGCCACACACGCGCGCACACACGCACGCACACACGCACACACACCGCACACACGCGCACACACCGCACACACACGCACACACACACACGCACACCACACACGCACACACACGCACGCACACGCACGCACACGCACGCACACACACACAGACAATTTAGGTACTGAAGGGCTTTTGGCGATAGATCTCTCAGTGATGAGGACGACACCTGAGCTGGAACCCCCTCTTCTAACTTCCACACCACACCAACAGGAGGATGGTTCAGCCTCGCTTGGCATTTTTAACGAGCAGTGACTCTTCTACACATCAAGTCTTCAACGTCACAATACTCGTACGTATGATACGCTGTTAAAAATATTTGGGTAAAATGATTCAAATATATATAAATACACAACATGACTTGGAGTAAAAAAAGTACAATCGTTTATCAAATGATACTTTATTTCAATGATTCAGCAAATCATTCTGCACTCCAAGCCATGACAAGAGACGAATACTATAGCAAGCGTTGATCAGAGGCGAGAGAGCCGTTTGTCCACGTGTTTTCATTAAGTCCGCCGAAGTTGAAGAGTCAAAGTACTTATGCGGGAGGTGAGTTGAGTTGTCCTGGGCATATATATATATATATATGATATACTCATATATGTATGTATGTATATATATATGCACACATACTTACATATATGTGTGGCTTTCTACCCAAATGCTTTCTTAATAGTTTGGGTGAAGAAAATTCTGTATCTAAAGATTAACTGGTATTCATAACAATGATAGGCATAATGCTACATTTGTGTTCGAAACAGTATTTATTTATTTGTTTATTTTTTGTGATTTTATACTTTAGCAAGTATGCACTGCTGGCCACCGTAAATGCAACACCCTGAAGGAAGCACGCAAATAACATGAAATTTACAACATGCATTGGCGGAGGTGACATATGCAAATGATTAGAATTTCAACTCAGGCACACATCTCACGCACACCTGTGGCGCCACCTCAAAGCGCTATTTCAGGCTAAGAGATTTCGACGATTTCAAGTTCGGCAATTGTGTTTTTATTGTGGTTTTTTCAAAAAACGATCAATTATTTCTCGTAGAAAACAGCGATCAGCTTTTGATCAAGTTCGACAGAGGAAGGATAGTAGCCTACCGAGATTGTGGATTATCTTTCAGGGAAATCGGTAGTCGTGTTGGACGAAACCAAACAACTGTAATGCGGATATGTGACCGTTGGATGCCAGAGGATACGACGGACCGACGCGGTCGATCGCATCCACCTCAGTGCACCACTTCACGTGAGGACAGGCAAATTCTGCGCATGGCAGTGAAGGATCTCTCAGTCACATCACGAACCATAGCACAGCACATTGAGTCTGTAACGCATCATTCAGTGTCTGCGCGTACCATTCGACGCCGTTTAAAGAAGAGTGGTCTGTCCGCAAGACGTCCATTGCTTGGTCTACACTTGACGCAGAACCACAGACGTCTCCGCCGCCAATGGTGCGATGAAAGAAGTATGTGGACGGCAGAATGGAATGAAGTTGTCTTTACTGACGAGTCACGCAACTGTCTGCAACACCACGATGGTCGGATTCGAGTCTGGAGACACCGTGGAGAGAGGATGCTGAATGAGGATGATGGTTATGCCACACTGGTCCTGCACCGGGTATTATGGTTTGGAACAGTTTTGGATATCACTCTCGCACTCCTCTAGTACGCATTGCCGGTACTTTAAACAGCCAGCGCTATATCTCCGAGATGTTGGAGCCAGTTGTCCTTCCTTACCTTCAGGGCTTCGCCACAGCCATATTTCAACAGGATAATTCG
Source organism: Trichonephila clavata (assembly GCA_019973975.1). Taxonomy (NCBI): domain Eukaryota; kingdom Metazoa; phylum Arthropoda; class Arachnida; order Araneae; family Nephilidae; genus Trichonephila; species Trichonephila clavata. The sequence goes on from BMAO01008528.1 coordinate 4,319, forward strand.
CGACCACACGTGGCACGCGAATTGTCCAAAGGTTCTTCGTCAATCACCAGATTGAATTGCTTTCCTGGCCGGCTCGCTCTCCGGATCTTTCACCGATAGAAAACATGTGGTCCATGGTTGCTCAATGATTGACCCAGATTACACCCCTAGCTGCCACACCAGATCAACTTTGACAACGTGGGGAAGCTGCTTGGTCTGCTGTACCCCAAGAACACATCCAAAGTCTCTTTGAATCAATGCCGAGGCGTGTGGCAGCGGTGATCTCTAACAATGGCGGCTACTCTGGCTACTGATTCTGGCAGGAACCACAATTCACAGAAGTATATAAATTTAATCATTTGATACTTAGTCAACATGTTATCTACAAAATAAATTTTGTTGTGCTATCTCTTGTCTTTCTTGGTGTTGCATTTACGGTGGCCAGCAGTGTACATTACAAAATAGCATCAGATAGAATGTATAGAGCACAGCTTCATCACGCATTTAACGATAATAACCTCTAATATAGTCTTATATCATAAAAAAATTAATATCATATTTTAAATCCGAACAGAGCCTGGAGAGTAAAGTGTCAAATCAGGTGTCATCTTCATCACTTCACTGTGATTTTAAAGCTACAAGGTTCGTAGTGAATAAACCTCATTAACTCTGAAGTGCGATGTTAATATAACAAATAATCCATCAACCAAATCCAAACAGAAATTGACGAAAAATCAGTTTGTTTTCATTTTTAAAGAACACATTTGCATTTTTTACTACTGAGAGCGTAATTATATTTTCGGATTTTAACGTTGTTTGTTTTAAAATGTTCCTAACATTCTGTATTAATTTTTAAAAATGTTTTTGGATAGTTCATTTTTTGAACGTTTAAAGGTATTCTATTCTCTTAAGCTCCCTTTACGAGGAAATTTATTTAAATCTCAAACTTATAGTTATACTTAAGCATTTTATTTTGGGATTATTTTTCATTATCACACACACGTATACCATACACATATATATGCAAATAAATGCATAGTCATTTACACACACACACACATAGAAAAATTCAATATTTTGACGAAACTGATTTTTGAACGGATTATGGTAATAATTCCTAATTGTTGGAACAGGTAAAAAACCTCTTATGTTTAGGTAACATCTTTTTTATGAGTGTATGACATTTAAATTGAAGCCCAGTTGCTGAGTAGTAGTGCATCGCGCTTCCACACCACAGGTCCGAGGTTCAAACTCCAGGCTGGGCAAGGTTGACTCAACCTTTCATCCCTTCAGTGGGTCAATAAATGAGTACCAAGTTTGATTGGGAACTTAAAACTGAGGGTTTCGCTTCAGACTGATCACCTGATCGGAACATCTGCTCAAGCACCTCAGGGCCCAAGGTCCCACATACTAATATGGGCACAGTAGGCCTTGGCCCTCATGAGCTGTTGCGCCACTGAGTTAAGTTATAACATTTAAATTAATTTAACATAAATGTTTCCAGCTACGTAAGATTTGATACATTTTTCTATTCAAAATAACTCATGCTGCTGTGGTCATAAACTCAGAGAACACGTGACCGGTATTGTTTCCGTTGATTATTTTAAATTAAAATCCTAGTATCATTATCTTGTTCTCTGCAGAGGGGCTGATGTATGGTTGGTTAAATCTGTCAAGGCTAAAAGTCCTCATGTTGATGCGGTGTGGAAGCTCGGCGAATAGGGTGCCAGATCATGTATCATCCTTGTATCTTAACCGTGGTTCAAAATTTCGAAGTCAGTCTCTAGTAGCCCTCTTGTTGTTTTGAAAGGGTGACATTATGAACATTCAAGCAACACCATTCATATGTTCTTTTGAATAATACTATACTGTTCTTATGAATTGTGACAAACGGGGAAAAAATCACTTTTTCTAAGACCTTAGCTTTTAATCATTACATATCTTAAGTAGACTGAAAAATCTCTGTATTAGTTGGAAGAAATTTAGCAGAAATGACCTCTTGTGAACATGTTTTAGCATTAACTCAGCTAGTGTATCGCCCATGTTCTTGACTTTATTATCAAGGAACTACAATTATATAGCAATTTTTATTATCTGTTCTGTGTTGTTGTGCAATTCATCTTAACTATAAACGATTCTTGAGAATACGCCTTTAGTTCTCAATAGGTTTTAGGTCTAATGAATAACAAGGCCAAACAAGCGCTGTATTTTATTTTCCCGCATAAAAGTATAAACTGATATCAAATTGTGACAAAGAGCCAAGTCTTGTTGAAATGTTCCGTCAAATGTTATCATAAATTGGACAATGCTACTACGTAATATTTCTGTGTATTTGACATAATTCATTAAGATTTTAATAGGAACTAAATTTACAATGCCCACATTTGTTGAAAAAAAACCCCAAAACATCTCTTTAGAAGGGTGTCTTACAGTTTGTTGAATAGGATCTGGTAACAGACTTTCCCTTTCACTTTGTTTTACAGCACTTGATCAGTATCTCTACACAAATAAATGTGTTTCATCCTGCCTGAAAGTCATCTTCTTCCAGTTGTTAACAGTCCAAGATCGTTATTTTTTGGCTCATGCTAAACATTTTCCCACCATTTTCTGAGTTAGGAATTGTTTTATCTTCGAGCTTGTTACCTCATCAACAACTTCCAGAAGCTTTTGTGTACAATTGAGATACTCACTTCAACATTATATTTTAATAAATCCTTTCAAATGTCTGTGCTTTCTTCCGTGGATTTATTTTGCATTATAATTTTATCAGTTCTTGAAGTAGTTTTCCGCTTGGGCACACATTTTTCTTTTCTTTTAAGAGATGTTCCGGAATCTCGAAGTGCTCTTAAAATTCTTAAAACACTTGATTTGCCCACACCAAATGCCGTAGTAATAACTCTCACAGTCATAGAAGTGTGTTCATCAAGAGCGATTATTTTAGAACGCTTCCTCAGAATAATATCCATCTTTGAATAAGCAAAAGTAATACGTGTTACACGGAACACAAAATTATAACCACCCATCTGCCGCACTGAAATGCCCACAGCTGAACTACTGATAAACTAAAACCAGTCAAACGCACATTAACTCTAGGCAGATGTAACGGATTTCAGGTGGTTCAGGACATCACTGGTAATCACATACCAACTCCGACAAGAAAATATGTTTATCTCATTTAATTCGAACAGTATAGTATAAACCTCTTAAGTGCCGTCTCACTCAACCGGTGCGTTGTGTACCCCGGACGTACATATCCGTCCTCCTAAAATACGATTTTTTTCTTTGCGCTACTACCAGTAAAATTATTCCAAAGACGGAATGCAATAAAATGACCTTGAGAGACACACACAAAACCACACACACACACAGTGTGTGTGTGTAGTGTGTGTTTGCGAAGGATTTACTTATTTCAGAGAGAATTTGCTTATTTGTGCCTTTTCTTTTGCACCCAATACACCGCATACGCGCTCCTATGTGAAAAACGGTGGCATTGGGAAGCGAATCGCGTAAATTTAATCAATTAAGGGGTTAAAAATGGGGTTGGAAAAAGACACAATTGGTTTTCCATGATGCAAATTGGCACATTCTCTTTTAGTACATTTACCAGTTTTATTGAAATATATATATAATTAGATTCAAACAAATGCCATCTTTTCTTCTCCTTTTCAATCTTCATCGTCCTTTAAATAACCTAAGCTACGCTATTGTTCGAAACCATCTGTTAAGGGACTTGTAGAAACCATTCTACAGTTTCCGCTGTGACCTTTGCCCAACCTTTACCTCAGAGATATAATACACTACTTACCATTTATAGCCCAGTAGTATTCAGCATGATGAATAGGTCCGTACTTACCTCCTACAGCAGTGACACTAGTCTCGACACGCATACATTCATTATACACTACAGTAATTATGTAAATTTAATACCACCAATCTACTCGATTATGTGAGGGTTATCTTGTAGTCTATTCTACTAATGAGTAGTAGAGGAATTAGCGGCGTGGAAAGTATGGATTCCTGGAATTCCGAACTGACCAATAACTGCCGAATATTCTTCAGTCAGTAAATATTACGTTTCGGATAGAATTCGAAACATTCGTCCTTTAAAATAACTCATCACATTGTTATAAATATATGTAATGAATAGAGAGAGAGTAATGAAAACTACAGTCCTTTCCGTCTAAAAGGAAATTGGGTTAGACCGAAAGGGAATGCGTTTAGTAATATTTAATGTAGTTCAAAGTTTAAATGCTGATCTCTTAGATACAAATACAAAAGGAAAATGATTTAGATAATCGAGTCTTTAAGAGAAATTAAAACTTTTTTTCTAGATTCATTTAAGAGGAAGAAGGTACATAATAAATTCAGTTATCAAATTTTAATTTAGTTTCAATATTGGTATTGAATTATATTTTTCTTTTTCTTTTCTAACAGTTACATAAAATTATAATCCTTTACAACAAAGTTTCCCAAACTTTTTTATCTCGTAGACAACTTGCCATGCTTTTCTTTTTGGGATAGACCCCTGCATACTTAATATTGAAGTTTTGCAAATTCATTCATTTAAATGTGTTTTGGAAAGATGGTATAGAGCTACTTACTTTAAAAGATTTACATTTTGAACAGTAGGGAAGTGTAGTGTGAAAAATTTGAGAAAGCAAACACATTTTAGGTTTCAACATTTATTAATTAAATAAAAAATTTAGTACCAGTTACGCAAAATAACCGAGCAACAAACAAATAATTTTTATGGGAGGGATGAATCTGATGCTTTTTAATAAATTTTCAAGATTTGCCGTCAATTTTGTTAGGTCGAATCCTAAATCTGCTCACTTAGTTGTTTTATTTATTTTTTAAAGATGGGCAGCCGCGATTAAATTCCATTTCACTAGAAAAAGCAATTAACTTTCTCACGATATTCCATAATTCAAGATATATATTTAGATATGTTTATATTGTAATAAAATATTACGTAAATAAATAACACCCTGTATGTAAGGAATATTTATGCCATTTAGTGAAAGTTAAAATTAAAGCTACAAACTAGTTAAATGAGAGTCCCAATCGTAGACCCCTTTACACCTTATGGACCCCCAACTTTTTCTCCTGCTGACGTAGACCCCTGGGGGTCGATATAGACTACTTAGCGGGAATCACTGCTTTACAATTTCAAATGATTTTGTATAAGATATCCTAATATGGAATGTTCTTATATTGTATATAATTTAATTAAAAAATTTACTTAGGAAAAATTTATAATAGAAATACTCCTTTTTTCTCATATAACGTATTGAGAACTTATTGTAATTTCAATCGACAGTAAAAAACAAACAACCAGCTAAGACTCTTTTTAATGAGTTTTTAAAATTATCAGATATTGGCTAATGTGGCCACGATTGACTAATATTATTTTGTCTTTTAATAAATGCTTTCAATCTCAAAAAAGAAGTGTGCAATTTTTTAAAACCCTCAATTACTTTAATGAAATTTTATGAAGAAGTTCATATATCTAATTATTCTTTTACATTAAAATTCGTTTAAAAGGGAGATATTCTGAAAAAACTTTTTTTTTTTTTAAAAAGGCTAAAAAAATTATCAAAATCATATATTTGATACACTAAGTACGTGAGGAACGTATTCAAAATTAATAATAAAAAAAAATTCGAAGTTTTATCGTATACAAAAGATTTTTTTTCTATAATTTGATGAAAAATCTTTTAAAAATCTTTGTAAATAGAAAAATCAACACTTTTCCTAAGCGAGTACTTTTTCTGCGACTAGAAAATTTCTTCCCAATAATGAATCTGCAAAACATAATGTTCTATTCTTTTATAGCTTGCCTTACAACTCTAGCTGATTAATTAAGTTTAAAAGAATTTTTATCTGAATATGTATTTTCTGGCTTAGTTTAATTTGAGCTATATCATAATATTTCATTAATAATAAATGAATATCAGATGACTGTAATTTAATTTTTCAGACACTGGAAACTCATCACTAATTAATGTTATAATTAAGTTATTTTTAACTGACGAAAAATCTGCCTTTATGAAACTAATCCGTAATAAATTAAGTCATACTTAATTACTGTGAATCATAATTGTGTAATGGCGGAATGTGAATGGAAAATATGTTTTTCTTTCTTTTAGATAGAATAAGATGGAGACTAAGTCTTTTTGATACCAAATATAAGGAAGTTTTGCTAATTGTGTATATTTTTAATTAGTTTTAATAAAAACTTATTTAGTTTTTTTGTGTGAATTGTTTCAGATAATGAAAAAGTTATAGAAATAAGTTTTGGCAATTTTTTTATTATTAATGCAAATTTGAAATTTAGTTTTCTATTCATTTAAAGCCATAGATGGAATAGAAACTCTTTATTTTGGATAATTATCAGAATTTTTCGCATTCAAAATTTTTATTTGCTCTTACTTTACGATATTTAAATTTATTCTTGAAAATGTTGACTGTTTTATTTTTAATTATTTGAAAATTATAATTCGTTATATGAATTCTCTCTCTAGCAAGCTAGTTTTATATTATAATCATCATGTGATACATAAACCCACTCCCTGATTTGCATTTATAATTAGTAATAAGTTTATAAAAATAGCAAGAAATATAGCAATTGTTTGCTTATAAAACTGAATAGAGAGAGAGAGAATATAGAATTATATAAATTCTGTAAAAAATTGCCAATCCTCAGTCCCATTGGAAAGGACGTATTAGTAGTGTTTTATAATAGGTTAATTATTTGATAATTAATTAGTGAATGTATAAATATCGACATTCTGAGATGATCTGGTTTGCTTCAAGCTGTGAAGCAACATGAGGGCTATTGGCGTAAGGTAATTTTAAACCACGGTCAACTGACGAGGATGACACCTGACCTGAAAACTCTCTCCTAATTTTCTCACCAAGCGAAGGACTTAAGCCTCAACAGATTTTACGTGCATCAGCCCCTCTACACGGCGGGTTTTCAGTAGCACTAGGTTTTAACCCCGTGACTCGATAGTGCGGGCCACGAGCTTGCGACCATGGCCATTCAGCTACCACGGCTTTTCGACATTCTGAGAACCAATTATAAATTGCTTGAGGGGAATTCGTCCCTTTTATAAGTATAATGAGCAATGCTGCATCATAGTTCTAAGCTTCATACTAAGAATATATTCAGGGGACAATCACAGAAATCAATCAAGTTTAATGTCACAAAGAGGATAGATATTGTGCTCAAACATATTAAACTAGCAAACAAAAATATAAACATAATACAATTGTGACGGATCTATAAGCGACTCATACTAATACCTTGGGGACTCTTTTAGAGAAATATTTTTCTCAACTAACTTTTACCAAAGGTAAGAAAACGTGATTATGAAAATTAAGTTTATTATGTAAATTCTGTATTCGCGAGTTTTGAGAGTTAGTGAGGGGAGGATCGTGAGTTGTTGCAGTGCGGTTCTAAGTTTATAAAAGTGTTAATTGAAGATTTCCCAGTGAGGATTCAATAGGATCGGATTTGATCCCATCAAGTATCAGTGTTCAAGGCCTCAACAGTAGGACTTCGACTTCACAAGAGTACAAGTATTTTGAACACTCTTTAAATAGAAATTAGAGAATAACTTGTTAGCGTGCGGTGGAGTTGAAATTGAGTTTGTCTAAGTTATCGTAGAAATTAGTTGAGGGTCCGTAACTGTTATCCCCGGGCTAATGGGTCTCACCTTCGTGCTCTTAGTATTGATCAACAATCTTAATTGGATTATTATTGTGCTTGATTGATATTTTGTAACAATAAAATAATTAGAGTGAATCATGTCGACTGATTATTCAGTTCTCCCCACACATCTAGCCGGGTCCATGAGGGAAGTAGGAATAATCCCACATTACACAATTGTGAGATATCTATACGCGTCCTTCAACTAACCTCTGGGGAAATCTTTGGTCTATAAAAATTAGCAACCCTTTTCTGAAGAAGAAACCGTTATATGAAATTAAGTTTATCATATAAAGTTCAGGTTTGCTTGCTAGAAAAATTAGTTAAAGCTAGGAAAAGTGAGATATAAATGGAAGAGATATACGGAAGAGAGTTAGTAAGTCAGTGTGAGAGAAGAAAGATAGGAAGTTGGAATTATAAAGAGATGGAAGGGTTACGCATTAAAAGATAAGAAGACTACCTACAGTTCAGGTATTAGTCACATTTATTGTACGTTTTGATATTTAAATTATTAAAGAGGTTTCTTTGGCAATTAGTTACATATTTACCGTTTAAAGCAAGATTAAGGTAGAAGATTGATTAATACAAAGTGGATCAATTATTAGAAGTATTCTCCAAAAACGCAACTCTCGTCTCCTTACCTGTGCTTGCTAATCGGAAACATCTTACTTAATCTGATTCATTGAATTGTTTTTGAGTTAATTGAAGTGCTGAATACATAATTAGAAATTATCATGTCGAACCGTTCTTCACTTCCTCCTACATCTTTAGCCGGTCACAGAGTAGACATGGGGTGTGTTACACAATGCAAGAACAAAATGAAATAGAATCTTTTAAAATTAAAAATTATGCAAATTTCCTGAACTAATGACGCACAAAAGAAATATGAGAGTTATATTGACGGTGGATCTTAGAATCCTGAAAAATTCAGCTTTCATGAATACCAAGCAGGTACTTTGCTCTCCAAACGTCCACACTACAGCACATTTCACGAGAACTTTAAAGCTTTATGAAGAATAATGCAAAATCTTTACAAGACAGAGCTTAGAGATTAAATACCACATATTAGTCATATTTTTCGTAGCGTCAATCTTGTGTTTGGACACACAGAGGTCTCTTTTCCAATAGCTTTGTATGCTTAGTGTGAATAACTTTAGGTAATATTAATTCATCAAAACACTGAATCTTAAATGCATGCCACAACCCATAGCAAAACATATCGCTATACATAGCGAAACATATGGTTTCTATACGACTTACTTCTTATCAATACTTTTTTTGTGTACTTTCTCTGTATAACGGCCTTAGAGGGCAATTTAACTAATAATTTTAATGAAAAATTTTGTATCTTAAAAATTTCGTTTTTTACTACGCTATATTTGCTTATGGGGTCTCAGGAATGTTAACTTTGTCTCGAGGTGTGAAAATATAAACAATTTTCAAACAGGTATACTTCGTTTAAATTTAAATTAAATAATTCGAATCTTATGCACATTATTTACAAAGGATTATGGTTTCAAAAATGTACAAAATGTTTGAAATAAAGTCATAGTTTTAAAAACTATAAGCATATGAAATAAGAAATAATTTTGTAATCAATACTAAGTAATTCTTGCGTCACGCGCACCATTTTCTAAAATATTAGCCTTTGATGAATAAAACTTTATAGAATTATAAAATGTATCATACTCTTTACACCCTAGTAATTTAAGAATAATAAATCTTTTGTATTTAAAAATATTTGAAAAATGTTGAAATATTTAAATTTTTTTTAAAATATAAATTTTATTTTAAAATTTTTTTTTGAAAATATAAATTTTATTTTAAAATTTTTTTTGAAAATATAAATTTTATTTTTAGAAAATTTAATTTATTATTCTATTTATTTAAAATTACTACGTTGTAATAATGGTACATTTAATTTTATAAATCAACTTATTGCTAGTAATTAAAGCTACTACTTTTGAAAATAGCATGCGCAACGCAAAACTTAATTAATATTTCTTATAGAAATATTTCTTATTTCATATGCTTATAATTTTTAAAATTATGATTATATTTCAAACATTGTACACTTTTCTGAAGCCCCATTCCGTTATAAATAATGTGTAAAAGATTCAAATTATTTAATGTTAATTTCAAAGAGTTATATGCATTTGAATATTGTTTATATTTTCAGCCCTCTAGAGAAAGTTAACATCCCTGAGACCTCTTATATCTCCGAAACGAACTCGCGAAATCCAAGAACAATTTCTTTTATCATAACGCTTTCATTTTCCAACGAAATAGAATTGCTTTGTATACAGTATCTCATATAAATATTTATTTTCCAGTTTTATTTCTTTATGCTTATTCATTGTTTTTAGTCGTATTGTTTAGTAAAAGGTTTTGTGAGCCAGTTTTTGTTTCTATATTTCAGGCAATTTATCCATTAGTAAAAAATAAAAATTGGTCCGCGCTTCACCTCCTTCTCTGAAATTTTGCTTTTCGAAAACTCTTACCTAACGTGGTAATTATTCACTTATAAGAAATTGAAGAACATGGATATTTTTTTCGAAAACTTTTAATTAATGCTCTCCTAATAATGATTCAAGGAATAGTGTTTGAAATTACAGTTCTTTTAGTTTAAGAAAACTACAGTCTCTTTTCTTTGAAAGGCCTAATACTTTCCTGAAGTAAACGTAGTACTTTTATGGTAGTACAAAAATATTTTATTATTGTTCTCAGTATTAAAGTTCCCAAACTATGGGATTTGTAGCTATAGACACTTTTATAATTGGAAATATTGATACATTTCTTAGAAGTGGGACTATTAATTGAAAATGTTAACATAGATTTTGAAATCTCTCTCTATATATAGGAACGAGGGAGAGAGAAGAGCGGCTTTCTCTCTCATCAATTATCACTAAATCTAGAGGGAGAGACAGATAAGTATGTGTGGGCAATGAATAGTCGAAAAGAAAAAGTGTATAAAGTTGTGGCGTTGCCCCTACTGTATCTGAGAAATTAAAATACATAATAGCAATAATTTTAAAAAGTTGCTAAATATTTTAAAGAAAAAAGTCGCACGTCCTGTATAGTGGTTAGCGACACTGACTGCTGTACTGTAGGGCTTGGGCTCGAATCCCGGAGAAGGCATGGATGTTCGTAAATGTATAGTGCCTTCGCGGCATGGGGATACCCTAAACAGCCGTCGAGCCGCAAGTCCTCTCGTGAGGTTGGTGGAAGGGGAAGAGAGGTGGGAAGCCCCTGACCACTCCCAGGGTGTTCTCCCTCAAAATTGGAGAGGAGCCGAGCCAAATCATACTGTCACCTGCATGGTGCTCAAAGCTACGGCTAACGACAGGCATACAATCTAGCCCGCAGCCATGATGAATTTCGTGGGCCTCGATCTGACTACGTCAGAAAGGTGGCATTAGCAACAACAACAAGAAAAAAAATTAAGATTCAAATATAAATACAAAACGGGGATATTAATTCATTCCATTTTTTCTTCACAATATATTTATGTTTAAACATTATTTTACTATCATAAAATGTTAAGTGATTAGTTTTTAATAACATTTTTAAAGTCTTTTCAAATAATAAAGATTTAAAAGAATTCATCAAAATATTTTTGATTATACTTTTTCCAAAGGATGAAACAAAATGAACATTACGAATACAGTTTAATTCTCTGATAGCCAAAGAATATTGTAAAGATATATGGAAAGTGAAAATGCATTCACTTGGTCTCTTGGATTATTTTGCCCTTTAAGGAAGCATAGTAAGCTTTAAGAGCTTTATCGTGTTATTTTGTAACAAGCATCGATTTCTATTATCATAACTTTAAAAATTCCATTGATGCATTAAGGGAAAACAAACAAGATGGTGTTTTTCTTTTTCCCCTCGAATTTCTTGTTTTTGCGTCACTTGAAAAATAAACATGGTTATTTACTTTGATAAAGATTTAAATAAAACTATATGTATCGGAAGATATAAATTTTTTCCCCTGCAGTGTAACACGCACGCACGCACGCACGCACGCACGCACACGCACGCACGCACGCACACCACGCACACACCACCACCACACACACACACACACACACACACACACACACACACACACACACACACACACACACACACACACACACACACACACACACACACACACACACACACACACACACACACACACACACACAATTTCAAATGTAGTAATCAAATTATTTCCCTTATTCTGAATCTTTACGTTTATTTTAACCTTAACTGTTCTCTAAATTTATATCGGTAGTGATTATTATTTTCTAATTATCCTAACAACGATGGTTGATTAATAAAATTACTCCCTTAAATTATAACAAAGAGTTTAACACTGTTTCACCTTTTTTTATTGAAGAATTCTTAATAAATGTTTAATAACTTTTATCGAAGAATAAAGGCATACATTCTTAATTCACTAATTGATCAATTATTTAAACTTTCCTATGTTGAATATTCATAAAATTTCATTTGAAAATGAATAAAATTCAAATCCTCATTAGTGAATGAGAAGGAATGATTTAAATTAGAAAAAAGTACTCACCCGAGGAGTATCAAATATCAATACATATTAATGGGACACAAAAGTAAAGTTTAGGAAGAGGGATTTCATTTAAAAAAATCTATATGCAAATATCAATTATCAGTTTCAGAAGTTTAATTGAATTAGAATATTTTTTTTCAGTTATCTAGTGACTTGTTTGTTTTAAAAGACGCAACTCAATGGTTTTCGTTTTAATTATACACGTTTTTCTAAAAAGAAATGATTTGGTATTTCAATTTTGGTTAAAAGCAACATAGTTTTCAAATAGTATTAAAAAAGTCACACGGGAGGAAGGGAAAGCTTTTGATTATTCGTAATTTACTTAAAATTTTTCAAAATGAGAAAACATTTGAAGTTCTTTTCTTTTTTTTTTAAAGTTAAGTTTCAAACTTTAAAATTCTCTTTTATCTCCAGTAAAATTCGTGTCAATTCTTTATACTGTGCTTAAATACAAGTTAAATATCTTTTGATATTTTTTTACAAATTCTGATTTGCATGACGTTAGAACGATAAACTGGAGAGTAAGCACATATTATAATCTAACAAGAAATTATAAATAAATTTTTATGCAGGCGGTAATGTGTAAAACTGCCAATATATGACTCTTTAGACAGACTGATATTTTATGGAATGGAATAAAATTTGAAATGATGGTATTGTAAGGTATGAGCCCAAGAATGATGTGAAAATCACTAATCCAATTCTGATAGTTAATGATACAAAATACCAAAAAATTCAGACAAAAACACCTTTTTATCGTTAAAACATGATTCCTACAGTAAGAAAATTAAAACTAATTTGAATCTTGTTTGTAGTACGAAAATGATGGTTTTAGACAGAAACTAAGAAAAAGTGAAACAACTAATAAAAGAGAAGTAATAGCAAATCAAACATTTTATATGTTTCATAAACTTTCGACGCGTCCACCCTCACTAAGGATGACATTATATATGCTGCAGATGGTAGATAGCACTGCACCACGTGCTATGTGAAGATAAATGTGTTGAATCTCCCTTGTGGTGGCATATTCCAAATCAGAGAAAGTTTGCAAAATTGACGCATACACTTTGAATTTCAGGTATCCCTGCTAACTGAAGACAATTGGAGTGAGATTGGGTGACATTAGAGTCTTTCAGAATATGAAATAGCCGGAAATATACTGTCACGATATTTCTTCCTCATGTAAGCTGAGGTGAAATTCACGCTCATTAACCAGGTACTCGGGGGATACGAACACAGTAGTGACTGAGAAGTCATTAAAATCAATCCCGAAAGGCAATAACTACCATTAGCAATAAACACCTTTATTAATTTAAGCATCAGAACTAAGTACTCGATAAGTAGGCGACAAAATGATTAATAAGAAAGAACAGGTACTTATCTGAAATGAGATGTAACTTCTGAATCTTATAAAAGAGTATAAAGTTGATAATCTTCGAATATCTTCTAATAATTAAACGACTATAACTCCGGATGATAATTCAAGAATAAGCGACTAAAATTCAGGCAGTACTATCGTAGTAAAATTGTCCGTAACATATCTATTCTCTGTATTACTGACTATTCCTATGCTATTTTGTAGTGACGTTTATTTATGGCGTTGAGTTGTTTTTGTTCAAAGTGCCAATTTAGCTAGATTAAAAAACTCGAGTTAGAGAGGTCAGACCTCGCGGATAGCCCATTGTTACAATACTTCTATCACCAAAGTGTTGCGTTAACAAAGGTTTCGCAGAATATTCTATATGTGGATTAACCTCATCTTGTTGTATCTGCACGACCTTAGAGAGAGAATTTCGTTGTTACAATACATGAAGGACGTAATTGATCATTCATGATGAGCATTCATAATCGTACAGGTTTGTAGATCTTTGGCACTAATCCCTTTAAAATGATAAAGGCCAGGAATGAAGGTCATTGTTATCCAACACCGCACAGTCCCTTTTGCAAGCATAATGGAAGTGTGACAACATCATGCTGGTGCCCATCAATTAGCAGAAAGATAACACTTATAGAGATATTAGTAAATTGGGGCTCAAAATGCCCGAGATAGGGAATTAGAAAAGTCGAAACCTCACCTCATGCAATTCAAGTGTAGTTTTAACTAAGTTTCATAATTTAATGCTATTAATATAAGAAAATCTGCAGCAAGTACGTCTCTATGAAAAATGTAGATAAGCCTTTATTGCGTACAACATATAGAGCAGTGAAAAGAAAAAAGAAGAAAAATATGATGGAGTTGTTTAAACTATATTTCCTCCTTTAAAGATGATTATAATGAAAATTTAAGGACAAATCGACATGACAGAAGATCAAATACAGTTATTGAAGAAGCCATAATTTTATATTGCTAATGAATCAGCTTAAACAAAGTAGAATACATGTAATAGTAACAAAACAGTATTTATTTATTTTTGCAGTCACCCATCCGGTATAGTGGTTAGTGACGCTGACTTCTGTGACCCGTAGGGCATGGGTTCAAATCTCGGAGAAGGCATGGATCTTTATAAATGTATAGTTTCTTTGCGGCAGGGGGTACTCTAAATAACCACAGCGAACCAAGTTCTCTCGTGAAGTTCTTCGAAGAGAAGTGGGAGGCCCCTGACCACCTCCAGGGTGTTCTCCCTCAAAATTGGGATGGAACCAAGCCAAATCGTACTATCATCTGTTTGATGCTCAAAGCTTCGGCTAATGACAGGCGAACATGTAATCCTTTGCCACGAGGGATTTCGTGGACTTCTATCTGACGCCGCCAGTCAGTTGGCAATAACAAAACCATTTGTTTTAGCAACAATACTTTATAAAAAATGATTATAATATGAAGATTTTCTGCAAAACAAAAAATAATTTGAAGACTGAATTAGAATTAATAAATTTTTTTTCACTTGACAAACTTTTTTAATCACTCAAAACTGCAGTAATCATGATGATTATTCCAAAGAATATTGTCCCGTTGGCATGGTGTGGTAGTTTGGAAAGGGATATTTCAGCTCAGGTTTCGTTACGTGATTTGATGCTGAAAATTACGAGTTCAGTCGCCTGTAGCCTTCGTGTTGTCTTACAGGGTGACGCTAATACAACACTCTTATCTTATATTTATTATGTGTGTCCACATACATATGCAAAAATACATAGAACATTTATTTAAATTTATAATTTAAAAGGAATTTTATAAAGCAATGCACACTCTTTCATTACTTATCTGTACTTTTTTAATTCCTACTATTAGTTTACTCTCTCCCTATATATATATATATCCATATAGTCAAAATTTTATACTAAAAAGACATGAATAGCCAATAACCAGAAATTTAAAAAAAATTAAGACCAGGAGTTTGCTATAGTACAACTGTGACTAATATTTCTTACTATCTTGACTGTTATCTTAGGTTTTATATTTCAGCCATTAACTAAATTTTCCTCTCCTTTCCGCACTTAATAACCTGCCACACACACACACACACACACACACGCACGCACACACCACCACCACGCACCACGCACCACCACACACACACACACACACACACACACACACACACACACACACACACACACACACACCACACACACACACACACACACACACACACACACACACACACACACACACACACACACACACACACACACACACACCTTGTTCAAATTTTCAATCGTTGATAAAATATTCATCCATTCAAGTTCAAATACATTTTTTAAACTGGTAGTGAATGACACTGGATGCTAATACAGTTTTTTGCAAACATTAATTCATTAATTAAATTAAAAAATGGATAAATAGTAATAAAAAAATTGTAGTCCAGCAGCAAAAATAGAAAGGAAAAGGGTTCGGTGTGACCTTGTTGCACAATAGATACCGCGTTGAACTGCTAATCCAAAGGTCGTGGGTTCGAATTCCCTCTGGGATGGCCTTATTTCTGAGATTGTGCTTTCTTTTTTACTATACTATTTTTTTAGAATAATTAAGTTTAATAAATAAAAACAAACGAAAAAAGTAGTCTAATACCATTTATAGAAAGGAAAAGGAAAAATTGCAAGGAAAATCGCTTTCTCTTTTGTCACTTAATATTGTGATTCTATCATATGTATATAGATATTTACATATTAATTGTAATTATTTAATAAAAAGTAATTAAAATAAAATTTTTCTTTGTTGACCTTAGTAGGAATTGATTTAATTGTTTTATGACTTGTTGTTTCAGGAGTTGATCAATTTGGCAAATAAAGCACGCACGCACAGTTCTGAATTTCAAACAGTATATTCAAGCAATACTTCTATAATTATCTAACTACATCAGCGTAAATTATTTCTCCCAATATAAATGGGACTATTTCTACTACATTTTTAGATGTAATTGCCGCACTATAAATCGAGCTTTATAAAGGGAACGGAGCTAATATTCCGGGGTTTATAATGGGTGACCAAATAAGCTGCGTGTGAAATTATTGTAAGCAGCACAAATTCATTAAATGCTTAAGCTCGGCCGCATGATACTTTTGAGTGTTATCTGCGTTTTAATTCCAAGTAAATTTCCAATATATTTCTCTGTTCCTAATGCGACTAATTAAATCTGACGAGCGTTATATATATAAAAGAATTAGAATCGCGCTATTTCGAATACTGGGGAATATGCTTTAATTCGCATATCCTCGTCAAATTTTTGGTGCGGAATTTAGCTTAATGGAAACACGTAAATGAATTTATTTTTAAATAAAATAGAAAATGTTGTAAATCTATGACTTTTTTAAAAGTAATGTAAAATGCAAGAAAAACTTATACTTTAAATAATGCTAAAATTAAGAAGAGAAAAAGAAATTATATATATTACTAAAATGGGAAAAAATGGGTAAAAATTTACAAATTTTCAATTTTTCAATCCTGATGTGTTGCTATGCTATTCGTTTTTGAAATGACCTTCAGGATAAGAGATATTTTAATTTTTACCAAAACTAGAGCACTTTATCTTAGTTATTATATGAAATTGCTTAAAATATAACAGTGATTATATTAAAATAAGGGACTGTAAAACAGTGATTAATAAAACAGTGATTAATAAATAAGAAGGTTAAAACACTTCGAATATTATACAGAACATACACAAAAAATTTCAGTTAATTACTTTCAAAACTTTTTTAGCAATCATTGTCCTTGTTTGAGCATTTAAAAAAACACATTGCGAGTAAAACGCGTTTTAAAGTATGACATATATATCTTGTTTAAAGTAATGGCATCTGTTTTTACTAAAACACTTGTAATTTTTGTTCTAGTGAACGGAAAATAACAAACGTAGTATTTTTATAAAGCTAATAAGATGGCCTGTAAAATAAATCATAAAAAATTGACAACTTTTGGCAAAATTCACAATTTTAGGGCAGTTGGATACCTTAATAATGAAAACTATGTTCATAGTCGTTCGAAATTATATATATACCTCATTTTACGTTGTTGGCCCTTAAAATTGCAATACCAGGACGGAATGATCCGACGAAAGTCAAAACCTCATAAAAAGAAGAAGAGGCTAGGATATGTAAATAATTAGTATTTCAGCGCATTTAGGCATTGCAGAAGGGAGAAACGACATCTGAAGCACTGCATAAAAAAGTTGTGTAATGGATTCCTCATTTGGAACTGCTTTGAAAAATGTCGGAGTTTCCTCAGAATATCGTGTTATACCTCGAATAAGAATCAGGAGTTGCCTATCGAGAGTGTGTGATTATCGTTCCGTGTTATTGTTCGAATGCTATGGTTCCATGCTATGGTTGATTGAAATGGTTGTCCTCTCAGGACTAGCGTCTAAGAGGACAGACATATCATGAGATCGGCCGTGCAAAACCGTACAATCCTATCACAAACCATTAGTCAGGAAATGGTCATGTTTTCGGTACTCCCAGTATCCTTTCGTACGGCGCGCCGACGTTTGCAGCAGCGTGGACTGTCAGCACGGTGGCCATTACTTCGACTTCTCTTGACAATACCGCATAGAGAGAGACGATGACTCTGGGGCGTTGAATGACAAAACTGGATACAGGAGTAGCACAGACGATTCCCGGTTCTGCGTGCAATATTCTGGAGGCTCCGAGGAGACCGCTCGTCACCTGCTTGCATTCGATATTGGCATAGGGTCCCTGCAGCTGGAGTGATGGTTTGGGCAATTTGTGTAAACGACACACATATCTCTCGTTTGGATTGACGGTGGTTTGAACGCAGATCGGTATGTTTAGGACATCTTATATCCAGTGGTTGTGCCCTACAGTTGAGGCCTGCTAAATGCCTTCTACCAACATGATAAAGCAAGACCATATGTTGCACGTTGTTCAATTGTTACCCTGACCTGCACGATTTCCAGATCTGTTACCTACTGAAAATATCTTGCCATCGATTATGAGAGACTGGCCCACCACCCCTCCCCAACAAAAACGTTTTATGACGTTTGGTGTAAACTTCAAGTAGGATGGAATGAGTGTTGCCCCTTTCTGTCATAAAAGACCAGTTTGACTTCATGCCAAGCTGTGTAAGAGCCGTTTTTAGCTGCCAGGGGTGGCAGCTGTTTTTACTAATTTCGTACCCCTGTAATCTTGTAAATTTAATCCTTCTCTCTTCATGTCATACTGTTTACGTGCAATAAATATCTTTTTTTGTAATTGCTTTCCTTCAGTTGTTGCAATTTTAATGGCCAGCAGTGTATATATATATATCAAATTTTATTTTGAAAGAAAGTATCTGAAATGTCAAAAGTCAAATTATGTGCGAATATTTTATATTTTCTAACTAAGTAATTTTTTCAATTGTTACTATTATAATAACGAGTAAAGATCTAAAAGTTCATATTTTACGTCAAAGTAACAAAATTACAGCATTGTTTTATGAAATAAACTGAGCGCTGTCTATCGTCAAATCTTTCTTGTCTTCTGTAATCGAAAATGTGTGCATAGAAACTTTTCATTTTTGTAAAATGTTTTAAAACTATACAACATTAAAGTATTCTAAAGATTAATTATTAGATAACAAGAAACATATTATAAAGACTATATAGATAAGATATATACAAAATACAATGAACTGAAAGAAAGTTTGTGCAGTTACGGAAGATAAGTGATGTTAATTTCCTATCATTAAGCCGAAAAAAAAATCATAAAATGTTATCTATGTGATGTGTTCTCCATATATAAATATATATATATATATATATATAACTCTTTTTTATAAAAGGATATATATTTTACTCTGCAAATATTATAAGCATTGCACTCCATCAAAATACGTCAAATCTTTTTACCACACATACTTGTCATCATTTTATCTTTCAAAATATCATAAAGAAATGTTTTTAAAGCATATTCGGGATATTTTGTATGCAGTAAAACTGCTTTTTTCTTCCCCGTAGGGTATCGGATATAAAATATAAGATAATCCAAAACTTAGCTGAAAGGGGGACTGATATAATAAATAGCCACACAAGCAGAATGAGGAAGAATTTGAATGCAGCGAGAGGTTTGAAACTGATTTACGGTTTCTATTGCAACTCATCTGAGCGTGCAACTGATCTATAGATCTGTATAAAATCTATCCATATGAGCTTAGAAAAGAAGAACGGATTCTAGCTTCTTTTCTTAGTCAATGTTTAATTTATAAAGGAGATAAATAGAACGTGGAAAAAACAGATACATGTTTTATTCAAAATTTAGTATCAGAGTATGGAAATCTACATATAAAGTATTAATTTTATATGCATAATAAATTTGATAAAAAATACTCTTTTAACCCCTTAACTGGTTTGCCCGTACACCGTATGGGCAACCAAAAGTTGACCGCAACCGGTTTGCCCGTACACCCAGGCCCGTACGAGCACTGATATTTTTTTCTGTCTTTGATTTGTGTGTGTGTACGTATTTTTAATTCTTATTATTATATATATATATAATTCTGAGATTATATATATATATATATATTAGTGCTTGTGTGTGTGTGTTTAAGAGGTGCAGTTTGCCCATGGTACTGAAATGCTTCTCATCTGGGATTCCCTTTGTAAGGAAGGCGATATATTTTTTTTAAAGGCAGGAATTTAGATTTTTTTTGAAAATTTTCGATAAGGCACTGGGATCGGCAAGACAATGCGCAGTTGGTTACTTGAGAAGAAATAAAAATGGAAAGAGATAATCCAAAAAAACCCCCATATATTTATGTCCCGATTGCAATGTAAGAGTATTATATACATCATGTTTCAAATTGTGTGCACGCAAGCACAAAAACCTCAAACATTTGAAAAAAGAGGTAGGAACACGATTTTTTTTTGTAATAAGAGAATTCTTTTAAGGTATCCGAACACGTTGAAAATGACCAAATTCAGTCAAGACAGATATTTTTGCTTTTTATTTTATTGAATAGAGCTATCTTTTGTCTTTACGAAACATACTTTGTTTTGCTTCTACACTACCTAAAGGCCAAGTTACAATCCATTTTATAAAGTTAGAAAAATCGGAAGTGGGTTTTTGATCTACCAGAAGTGGGCATTTTGTTTGCTCAAAATCTATCATGGTGTGTCTGATAACTCAAAATATTACGAATGTATTTCTATAAAACTTTTTGAATCTGATATTTATGTTATTTTCTAGAGAATGTACTAAAATATTTCTTATTGTATGAATACTTTTTGAGTTATGGCTTGTTATTAAATGTTATTTGTTGGTTAAATAATGGTCTCATAAAAAATGTAGCATTTCCTATAATGTTTACTCAATCAGCTCTAAAATTTTCAAATTTTAATAAAAAATTAAAATTTTAGTACATTTCTAGATAAATGTATGTAATTTGTTTTAGTAATACTTTTACTAATACATGTTAATTACTTTTTTCTCTAACTGCTTTGAAGTTTTTCAAAAATATTGCTAGAATTTCACTTATAATTGTGATTTTTGTAAAATTCAGGTAATTTATTTTAAATTTTGATAGTTAAGTATATAGTAATATTTATTGGTATTGAGTCCTAAAAGAGCATTTATAATGTTTTAGTATGCAATTTTGTTAAAAAGTACTCCGAACGTGTTCGGATACCTTAAGATGTATGAAACATTCCTCTCATAGCAAGGAGAATTTATATTTGTAAAAAACAAGCATTTAAGTGTTATGTGTTCCACAATTATAGAACAAAAAATAGCGTAAAAATTTTAAAATAGGAAATTAAAATAAAATTCTTTCATTATCTCATTCTATATTAAGTGTTATGCTTAGTTATATGCAATAAAAAGATGAGTATCACCCATCCGGTATAATGGTTAGCGACGCTGCCTGCTGTGCCGTAGGGTCTGGGTTCGAATCCTGGAGATGGCATGGATGTTTGTAAATGAAGAGTGCCCCTTTGCGGCAGGGGGTTACTCTTAAAATTACCATCAAACCGCAAATCCTCTTGTGATGATAGTGGCAGGCCCTTGACCTCCAGGGTATTCTTCCTCAAAATTGGGATGGAACCGAGCTAAATCGTAATGTCACCAGTATAGAGCTAAGGACAGGCGTACATCTAGCCCTTGCCATGATGAATTTCAAGGAACAAAAAAAAATATGCATTTTTTTAAAACAATTTGGGCAAAAAAATATTGACCGCATAAGGAGTTATATAAAGTATTAATTTTGATATTTTTTTTTGATAAGTTTAATTGTTTTTATAAAGTTTTCATGATTTTTCTTTGAATCTATGGAAAGAGAATCTTGTACTTCAAATTTTATTTAATTATTTCTGGTTGTATTTATATTTTTCTAATGTAGTTCTAACCAAAAGAATAAGATCTGTTCATTTTACTTTGTATATATATAAATTGAAATTATATATTTTATTCGAAAAGCCCAAAACAAATTTCTTAATTTTTGTTATTTTTGTAAATAATTATCCTGGAGAGTTATTTTTATTGGTTTATATGCATGACAAAAAACAGTATTACATAATTACATAACCTAAAATAGAAGAACAAAAATTAGAAAATAAAAAAAACTGGGTTAATTTGAATTGAGCTATGTGTGTGTGTGGGGGGGGGAGAGTATCTTAAAATTTATAAATATCTACGTGGCATTTACTACTTTTTATGGGTGGATCTCAAAATTTTGCAACGTGGTCAAATACTGACTTTTTTTTGTTATGCTAAGAAATATGATTTTATTATGTTCTATCAATTAATTTTTTTCAGTGTGAGCTTACTTTCTTCTCCCCGAAAAAAATGTAGCTATTTGTTGGTTATAACAAAAAGAACTATACTTGTGGAAATTTCAAATATTAATAAATACAAGAGTCAAAGCTGTGGGAAATACAATTATCAATTTAAATGACTTTTAAAGATTAAGTAATGTAAAAGTAATGCAAAGTTAATTTCAATAAAAGGCATATTTGAATATTCATAAGTGAATATGCGCAGTGTTTAGGCTTTAGAAATTATCGAAATTCAACATAAGGAACGAACCAAAAATTCACCAATATCGTTAATACTCAAGCTTTACCCAAGATCCTCTTAGCCAAGGTCGAATTATTAGTGAGAGGGTATATATTAATGTCACACTATTGGCAACACACGAAGGCTATTGGAGACGGGAATCGTAATTTTGAACCTTGGTCAAGGGACAAGGACAATACCTGAGCTGGCACCCCTTCTCCTAACTTCAACACCACACCAATGGTAGGACGTTTGAGCCTCGGCACATTTAACTTGCATCGGCTACCTCCTCACAGCGGGTCTTCAGTGGCACAAAGTTCGAACTCATAAAACGCCGGCCACTCCGTGACTTTTACCACTGGGCAACCGAGGCAATGGGCAGAATTATTGGAAAGATTGAAGTATGACTACAGAGTATAGCTACTGAGTTCCGAATGACTCATAGTATCGTTCACGCGTCGGGAGAGTATTTCAAATAGAAGCATGCGTTTAATAGTTCAGTGGAGGTTCACCGCGGGTAACCACAACGGAGAATGAGCTGTATATAGTCTTACTGGAAGAAGAAATGTATGCCAAATAGCACAAATAATCTTAAGATACCACGTATATCATACTAGACGACCGATAGCGTATTTTACCATATCCAACACGCACGACGAGCTGTATGTTGGGTGGTACCAACGCATACTCATTGAAGATAGCATTTTCTGTGATGCCAGGAACTTCAGAAATCAACAATGAGGGCGAGTACTCTTTACAAACATTCACTCTTAAGAGCATATTTAGTTTGACTACTGATTCTGGATGCATACACATCTAGAGAGAGCGGGAGACCCGCAATAATTTCTCAATTGTCGTCGAAAGGATCGGTTTGGAAGCGGATTTTTTTGTGTGAAGAAATATATACCCGGAGTAGACATTACGTCGATCGCGATCGACCGGTGGACCGCCAAGACATTTTGGGGTGACCGCCTGAAGATTTTAGCAGTTAATAATTATATATGGAAAATTCAAGATTGGCTGACAGTACGCAGACTAAGTCTTCTACTGACTATAGCAACAAAAACTAATTTCAGATAAAAATGTTTTATTTTTTAGTATATTTTGAATTGTTTCATAATAAATGTGCATCATTTGATATGATTATATTTGAGGGTATTATTATAAAGTTTGTATCTTGCGTTTTGCTTTAAACGTGGTTTTAAAAGTGTTGTTTTTTTATTTCAATTCTGTAGGTAAGTACATAGTCCGTATTTACTATTGAGTGAAAATAATATGCTTTTCCTTACCTCACCACACCTACGACATTTGTCAGTGGTGCACACAAGAATTTTCAAGGAAGGGGGGTGTCGAGGGTCTACCATTCTACCATTTTTGTATCTTATATCAATACGCAACCAAATTTTTTCTTATTTTGTCGATTGTGGCGAACAAAAATAGGAAAAAATAATTTCCCGAATAAGTAATTGATATTAAGTAATAAAAAACTACTTATAACAAATACTTCATTTCATTTTACGTGCTATATACATGGGATTATTATGAGTCGGAAAAAAATCAAGGGCTATGAGGGAGGGCTCGGACCCGTGCACCCCTCCCCCGCCCTTGTGTGTGACACTAACACTGGGTGGACCGCAACACCTTGAAAAAATTAGAAGTAGCCCGTACCCTGGGAAAGTCTACCCACCCCTGTTATATACTGATTAGCAGACGGCTCCGGTGGTTTAGAGGTACCGTGCCCACTTCATATGCCTAAGGTTGCGGGTTCGATCCTGGCTGGAGTCGATAGATTTTCTGGATGTGAAAATTGTAAGCACGCATGTCATATGATTATGTGGCATGTAAAAGATCCATTGAGTATCACTTTGGCTCTGGAACTCTCAGGAAAATTTTATCACGGCAAAATTTAGCACCCGACGAGAGCTTGAATTAACTTAATTCAAGCGTCCAAATTTGTTAGCGAGAATCACCACTAGATGGTGCCACCACTGAAATGGCTCCCACATTTGGGGACTTGCCGTGTCTGCAAAGGCCTATTCGCTAATATGCAGCCCATTCGAGAAAAAATAATGATTAATAATCTTATTGGCCTTCACATCTTTTAAGGAGATTCAATCAATGGCAACCCGCTATTGTACTGATTTTCTTTTTCCTCATGTGCATCTTTTTAGAGGTACAGTTGTCTTCAAGGACACTAACGCTGCATCTCATCATGTAGTGGCTGTTGGAGAGTGGTTGAGGAATGAAAATATTCAACGTATGGATTGACTGATAAGTTCCTCGGATCTAAATTACTGTGCATGTACCTTCAAGCTCTCTTCAGATGCGTACGTAGTTCAAATGATGTCCCCAGCAACTGGAAGTCGTTTAAATTGAGGCATATCTCTCTCGTGGAAGCTTTCACATATGTATATTTTTTTGAGTACACTGTCTAGTGTGATTTGTCCCTCCAGCCTTTGCCCAGTGTGTCATACTGTGTTGAAACCTTAACTACAGCGGCGCTGCAATCGCTTATTTTATCTACTTATGAAGGTACGTTGAGTGTTGTGTCTGTCCTGACCTTGTGATGTTAATAAACGTTGTGTTTGTCTAAGAATTGCTTTCGTCGGTTTGATTTGCCCTATTCATTCTGACACACACACACACACACACACACACACACACACACACACACACACACACACACACACACCACACACACACACACACACACACACACACACACACACACACACACACACACACACACACACACACACACACACACACACACACACACACACACACACACACACACACTATATTTATTTTATCCATTTATATATACTTGAGAACAAACACATGAATTAAGAAATATTTGCGAATTGAATTTGTGGTCACGGTAGCTTAGTGGTCAAGGTATCGGATCGTGGCTGGCATGTCATGAGTTCGAGCCCAGTACCACTAAAGACCTGCCTTATAGGGGAACAATGCACGTTAAATCTGTCGAGACTTCAAACGTCCTCCCATTGGTGTGGTATGGTAGTTAGGAGAGGGGCTGATAGCTCAGGTGTCGTCCTCGTCACTTGACCATGGTTCAAAATTATGAGGTCCGTTGCCAAAAGCCCTCGTGTAGCTGAACAGGGCGAAGTTAATATTCACTCACTCGCGCGAATTGAATTTGCTGCATATTATACGCTGGCTTTATCGTATCTGATTGTTATTTCGGTCCGCTCCGCCATCCCGTTCCCCTGATATGTAAATTTCTCATCTAGGTCTTTGAAGACCAGTGTATTTTGAAAAGAAATGGATTAATGATGTTTCTAAATTTTTTCAGCTGCTAAACATAAAATTTTATTATGAAATTTTCAGCACTAATTTTTTGTGAGAAAATACCAGTGAATGTTAGCATTATTAGTGTTAACATTATAAGTATCTCTTGGAAAATTTTACAAAAACTATAATTGGGATTCATATTTTTGTGTGTGTAATAAGAAAAATAATATAACATAGAGTGAGCACTGAAGCACATGGTAAAAAACTGTCACTTTAAATTTCATTAAGTATTGTAGAGAATTCAGTCCATTATCTCATTTATCAAGTTTAGAGCTAACTTTGTTGCCAGTGCCGCTGTAATTTCTAAATTTATTTTGCAACAATGGGAAATATGAAATAGAGATATAAAACGTGGTATGACCATAGGATTTGGGAATTAATATTGTTTAACTTGTTAAGTCAGGGGATCTTCAGCAAAGTGTTGAAAGTTTGATTTTTAAGGACTATAGTATATATAGACTATTGTATTCACTCGTTTGTTTATTTTATCGTCTCTTCGGTGGATAATCGGAGTAGATTCAATTTACGAGATATCTTTATAATTTGTAAATTATTTTATACGTGATCTCTTTTTCTTGGCTTCTACTACACGCCATATAACTTTGAAACCTCGTTTAATTTTACATGCAGCAGGCTCCACTTTTCCGCACGACTGTTTTATAGAGCTAGAACTGATGAAAATTTTTAGAGAGGAGTGAGTATAAGCTCATATTTAGGCTTCATAAGTTGAAATCAGTCTATCACTTAGATCAAAGGTTCCCAAACTTTTTTGTCTCATAGACCCCTTGACATGTTTTTCGGCTTGGGGTAGACCCTTACTTACCTAATAATGAATTTTTGCAAATATATCAACTAAAATGCATTTTTGACACATCTGGTATTGAGCTATACTTACTTTAAGAGATTTAAACTTCTAAATGTAGTGAAGTATAGTGTTTAAAACCTAACACACACATGTTAATAATTAAATTAAAATTTGATTAATACATAAATTAACTGTTACATAAAGTAACAAACAAATGCTTTTGATGGGAGGAATGAACCTGGTGCTTCATTTATTTTGGTGCTCCCAAAATTGCTGATATCCGTTTCTAAATTTTACTTTAATATCTTCTTAGTGCCTATTCGGATTAGTTTTTCTTGTAACATAACATACATTTTTTCTTTCAATGTGACCATATGAATTCATTGAATCCTGTAGTACTACCATAGTCAAAGCATTCTCAAATCTAGTTTCAAAATCAAAATAAAGGGCCTTTAAATGTTGAAGATAGGTTAGAACGTCCTTTTCCTGGCAGATTGTGTGCGGCAAATTGAGGAACTAGGAAAGTCAGGCCATCCAATATTATACTCCTTAGCTTAATTCTGGAAAGAAACGCCGAAATAATGTCCTTGTAATTGCAAATTAACTTCATTAAATTTAGTAAATAAATCTGTTAAATAGGTAAATCTGGTTTCCACTTGTGATTAAAATTTCTTTTAAAATTAAAGGCATGATCTGATTTAATGATAGTCACTATGGCGTAGACCCCCATTTGAACATCAGGGACCCCCAAATTATTCTTTCGCTGACGTGGACCCCTAGGGGTCTATATAGACCACTTTGGGAATCACTGACTTAGATGCTAATCATCTATAGAGTAAAATTAGAGTGACATCAATTTATCTATAAAAACTTTAGTTTGTGAATTTTAAAATTTATTGCGTAATTAGAAAAAGGTTATTTATTAATTTATTGATGAGCCCCCTTTTTACAGTTTTCTAAGTATTTCTTTCCTTTTTTTAAACAAAAGGCAAATAACTTTTTCTTATTTGTTGCAGAGTCTTTACAATTCCTTTAAATTATTGCACATAATTTCCTGATTTATTTAAAGTTTCTTTCAATTCTAAGAATTGTATCATTCAACCATGTGTACAGCGAAGATTTAAGAAATTCACTTCCTTTCGTATTGTTTGTGTGGGGTAAAACGCATATTTTTATTGCGATGAACTTTTGACGTGTAAAAACAACATGAAAATACAATTACAGCGAAAAAAAAAAGAATAACGTTTTAAAAACTTATTTGAGGACAAAGGGCTTTACGGAAGAGTTCATGTGAAATTACGGAGAGACGAACAAGTCTTTTCAAAACTTCAAGAATCATTAGCTTTCTTTGAAAATCTTCAGTGACTCGAAATTTACAACTGTTTTGTTCTTAAAAAAAGAACAATTAAAACCAGCAAAACCAAACATAAACAGCAGTAAATTTCCATTTTCTCTTTGTTCGTTTGTCGTATTGGTCTTGAAAAGTTTAATGGTTTTCCTAAATTGTGTGAAGGTGCTGTGTTCTCTGTATAATGGGTTCATTGTTTATGCAAAATTATGCAATTTTTCCCTTTATTGTCTACGATATAAGCAGACAGCCAAAAGTAAAATTGCATAAATTCCACGAAGTATTTATATTTCCTTCTAATTCCTTTTATTTTGATGGTTTCCGCGACCTATTAATGCATTATATAAAAGAGTTTTTAATTAAATATTTTAAATTAAATTAATAATTCTATAAGCATTAATAAAATAGTTATGACAGCTTTTGAGAATGCGATTTATTTATGTCAAAAACTTTGTGATTTTTTTTCCAGATAAGCTCTCTCTCTCTCTCTTATCACCTTTAAAATATAAAAGGAAATATTTCTAAAATAAAGGAAACACATATATGAATATTTAGGATATAGCTGAGAAAAATCCTGTTTTATTAAAAATTTAAAGACATTAGAAACTCTGCAGGGAACTATTTGCCTAATCTTGTTTTCGAGGTAAATTCTAAAGTAACATATATACGAGTATTTGAATCACAGATTTGAGAAAGAAGGTTTTTTTACCTCGTTTTTATTAGTTTCACCTATATGTAACGGAATCTTTGAACTCGATTTTTACCCAATTTTAAAGGTCAGATTATTTCGAAATTTTGCACACTTGTCAGAGACCGATGGCAATACAATTTTGTTCAATTGTCCTGAAAAGGATCATCAAAATTAACGATTTCCCATTTCCAGATTTGGCGATTAGTTCCAGATTTGGCAACTAATTCCAGATTTGGTGACTAATTCCAGATTTGGCAACTAATTCCAGATTTGGCAACTAATTACAGATTTGGTGACTAATTCCAGATTTGGCGACTAAAAGATTGTTACAAACCAAAAGCGAAACGCTCATGGTTATTACAAATACAACAAACAAAAAAAGTGTTCTCTATGTGAAAAAAGGGAAGCATGCGTTGGATGATCCTACATTTTGCAAACCAGGCTGTATCGACGCACTGACAGGATGCCAATGGGTATTTCAAATTGTAAAAAATGATGCATTTAAGATAAATTCATCAATGAATAAATGATAGCTTAAAAAACTAAAAAAACTCGCTTTTATTGCAGATCAAACTAAAAAAATGAAAAATAAATTATAGTTTAAAAAAACTAATGTACATGCTTTTATTGTTAATCGAACTAAAAAGTAAAAAATGATTCTTAAAATAAGAATAAAATGATTAACGAGATAATTAATGTCAATGTGGTAAAAGTGTGGGGTGCTTTGAACTACATTTTTACACTAACTTTGAATTTTCAGAATAGAATTAGTAAGAGAAATTATAACAATTGATATCGAGCACCTCACGCTTTTAACTATGAAAGAGGGTTTTTTAGTTTTGTAAACTATAATTTATTACAATTTAATTATTAAATTGCTTAAGTAAGACACAATACGCAAACCTTATATTTAATATCTACCAAAAGTTTCTGCATAAAGGAATTTTGAGTGTGTGTGAGTGATATCACTCACACTTAAAACTAGATGAGAGTCGTGTATTATAGAGTAGGAGGGTAACATGATATATATTTAGATTTTGGCTCTATTAGCAGCTACTAATGTTGGAGGAAACCTTGAATTGCAGAAAAGAAAAACTCTCATGATGTATTGCAGTAAAAGTTGACCTCATGTTGTTGCCGTACGACTCGCTATAGAAGCGTGTTTTACAATTTTCAAAAGTTTTTGCAGACAAGTTTTCAAACATTTTTGCTTACTAGTATACATGTGACTTGAACATTTAAGTTAAGCATAATACACTCTTATAGAATTGTAGTCGTTTTTTAGCTGACCACATGCTTTGTCCTTCATTTTAAAGGTTCATTTTCCAAGATGGCGTATCGGGTATTATGAAATACCTAGCAATCCATAGTACCCAACGTAAATGTATAGTATTCTGTATGACCCGACGAAATATATTGAATAAAAATAAAGTTAAAAAATGAGTTTGGAGAGTATAACATTGATAAAGGTAAACAGGTTTTTAATTATATAAATAGTCATATAGCCTCATTTATAACTAAAGCACACTTTTTAAAAGTTGGATCCATTGGAATGGAAGCAAAACATAAACAGGCAGGAAAACTAGATACATATATATATTCTTCTATTATAACGTACTCATATAAAAAAGTGTTAGAGGATAAACTAAAAGGAAAGGACAAAAAGAAGGGGCCAGAGGTTTTAGACCAAAAGAGTGTTTTAATAAATACTTTGTTAAGAAATCAGATAGAACTTCTAGACATAGGGATAAATCGTTCCATTCTAATGAATCATCTCTAATTGGCTTTTATAAAAAAATTACTACGTTTATGAAACCTTAATTAGTTTTCCAATGGCTTAAGCCACCTATTCATATTACCTTCCACTAAAGATTTTTTTTAAAAAAACTTTTTTATAATATCAAAATAAATACTATTCTTTTTGACAAGTGATAATTCCTTGCATTCGTTTATAATACATATGCATGATTATTTTGGAGATTTTAATCAGAAAACCCCAGTAAAGTTATCTTTAGAAATGTAAATAGAATTCTATAATACCCTCTATATATATTAATCTGTATTAGTTTATATATATAAAAAATCAGACAACTTATAAAAGATACTTTCACAAAAGTAAAATAAAAATATAAAGCAATGAAAAAAAAGCTTTTATTATAAAATATTTATTTCTTATTTCATACTAACATTAGAGAGAGGGCTGACTGTATTTCTTTTAATAGGTGATATATTACCAAGAGGAATAGGTCAAATAAATCTTTCATTTAATAAAATGATTTCACAGACTCTGAGTTTCAGTTGATTCAATTTTTTATCAGTGTTGAACTCCGAAAAAAGTAAAGGTTATTGACGATGCAACACATACTTTTAATCCTCGGTCAAGTGATGAGGACGACACCTGAGCTGGCACCTTGCTTTCCTACCACGCTAAGTTTCCATGGTAGCTTAGTGGTCAAGGTCTCAGACTCATAACTGGTTTGTCATGAGTTCGAACGTAGTGTCGCTGAAGACCTGCCGTGTAGAGGGGGTGCTGCATTTTAAATCTGTCGCTGTTCAAACGTCCTCCCGTTGGTGTGTCATAGAATTTAGGAGAGAGGGTGCAGCTTAGGATCGTCGTCACTTGACCATGGTTCAAAATTAGGAGGTCCGTCACCAATAGCCTTCGTGCACTTGTAGTACAAAATTAATACAATTCTCCCTCACCCAACGTGAGGACTTTGGACCACGACAGATTTAAAGTACGTCAGCCCCTCTGCATGGCAGATCTTCAGGGGCATCAGGACTAATTCATGACTCGATAAGGCTGATTATGAGTTCATGACCATTAACACTTGTCTACCTCGGCCACCCAATACGTTTCGTAAGTTTGTACCACAGTAAGATGATCGAGATCGACACACAAGTTGAAACCCACTTCATATCAATTGATTGATAGTTGATACAGATTTATAAATATATCACAAAATCTTACGAGACTTAAATGAAATAAAAATTCATATGGATTTTTTTCGAAAATAACTATGAATGATAAGTAAAAGAGTATGTATAAATAAAATATTTTAGGCGAACAAAGCAAATCATAAAATAAACCAGCAACTCTTAAATCATAACATTTATCTGCAGATTATAAAAAATCTAACATAAGCAACTGCCATTTCGAATATGTAGAGCTAAACTTCAAGTTTTAATATTATATTTATGAGGACAATGTTATGAAATATTTCCCAGAAAACAAGTTCATTGCCTTCAGCAGAGGAGGAATAATTCCCATACATAAGATCATTAAGAATAAAAGTAGCTTTGAAAGAAGGGAGGCACATTGTTTACTATCTTAAAGAACGGGAACGAATTTATTTTATAAAGGAATAAATTCTATGAGATCAAGAAGAACCATAATAAATTCTTATATTGATAAAATCCTCATTTCTTAAGGATTTTAGTTTGGCTACAGAGATTTTCAACCTGAATTGTTATTTATTTTGGAGAATGATTTTCACTCCAGAAGTAATATTTTGTTACATTTTTCTATCGTGAAAAGCTATCCATTTTTCTGAACCAACTGCTTAGCATGTTACCCTCACCTTTTGCCCAAATCGATACTGTATTATGCTAATGACAATTTTGTATAAATAAATTTATATTTACCGATTTTTAAGAATAGGTTCCATTTCCTGAATCATCCATGAACTGGTAATATTAATGTCTTTTTTAGGCTAATTTATATGAGAAAAAATAAAAAATTCCCTATAAAAATTCATAATTTTATTCCATTTGCTTATTTAGCATCAAATTATCATAGGATGTTCTGTATGTGTAGTTGTAATTCCGTGTGTATGAAGAAGTTAAATCTAAAAAAAAATAGCATTATTTTACCTTGCATATAAAAAATTTGTGTTCCCGTAGAGAAACAGGGCTAGTGGTCAAGGGGCTAGTGGCAGGGCGGTAGCCTAGTGGTCAAGGACACGGACTCGTGGTTGGGGCGTCATGAGCTCGAGTCTAGTAGCCGCTTAAGACCCGCCGTGTTGTAGGAGTCATTGCATGTTAAATCTGTCGAGGTTTAAACTTCCTCCCATTGGAGATCCGTCCCCAATAGCCCTCGCGCAACTTTATATTGCGGCGTTAATATACACTGGTGTCCAAAAGTTAAGCATAATTGTTAATCATGTGAATAAAGAAGGAAACTCTAAATCAGAATAGCGGGAAACGTGATATAAGAGTGTAAAATGGTTATAAAATAAGGAAGCAAATCAAAAGAATGATAATTAATTTTATTATCCAAAGTAGCAGTTTGAAAGAAAACTGAGCATAGCAAAGATTCACACTTTAAAGAAAACATTAAATATAAAATACTGATGCTGTAGTTTAATAAGGCGTGTGGTCACCTCTGACAGCCAGGCACGCTGCACAACGATTTACAATACTTGCTATGAGATGATGAATGAGTTGTGGGCTCAAACGGTTCCAAGCTTCTAGGAGAACTCTCTTCAGTTCTGTAACGGAGCTTCGTGAGTACGAAAGGGCTGCAATTTGTCTCCCGAGCATATCCCCTACATGCTCGATAGGATTTAAATCAGGGGAATTCGCAGGCCACGACATGCGCAGGATGTTTTCCGTTTCAAGGAAGTCATCAATCAGTACCGCTCGGTGACAGGGCGCATTATCATCCATGAATATAAAGTCAGGACCGACGGCACCTCGAAACAAGCGAACATAAGGCTCAAGAACTTCGTCTCTGTATCTTTGAGCAGTCAGAGACCCCGTGTCAAAGAAATGGAGGTCTGTGCAGCCATCCATCATGATGCCTGCCCGTACCATTACTCCCCTTTATGGAAAATGTTGTCTTTCTGTTATGTTTCTTGGTTCAAAACGCGTTCCACATTCTCTCCATATCGTTACCCGCCGAGAATCACTACTCAGACTAATCCGGGACTCGTCACTGAACATCACATTGGCCCACTCTCCCACACTCCAATGTTGATATTTCAAACTCCAGTTCAAACGAGTGCTTTTATGCGCAGACGTGAGGGGAATGCAAACTGCTGGTCTTCTGGCATACAGGCCAGCATGATTGAGTCTCCTGTAAA
The DNA here is from genome assembly GCA_019973975.1 of Trichonephila clavata. NCBI lineage: Eukaryota > Metazoa > Arthropoda > Arachnida > Araneae > Nephilidae > Trichonephila > Trichonephila clavata. Next base: position 38,241 of record BMAO01008528.1, read on the forward strand.
CAGTTTGTCCCGAAATTCGTATTCCTGTGGCGACTGTGAGCGCCGATCCCAATGCTCTGGCAGTACTGCCCCTCTGACGTCGCACACTTATTACCAGATATCGGTCTTGGCAAGGTGTTCTGACTCTTGGTCGACCTGATACTGGTTGTCGGGTAACATCTCCCGTTCTTTGAAACCTCTGCCACAGTCTTGAGATCACAGACTGGTCCACATTCAGAATTCGAGAGACTTCGGTTTGTGATCGTGAGGATTCCAGCATTCCAAGGATTCTTCCTTTCGTAAACATGTTCAATTGGCGTCTTTGTGCCATCATTCACCTTGTTTGATGGTTAATAACGTTCCTTCGCACATCAGTTGCACGAAACATGTCTGAACTGCCTATGCTGCGTGAATCGTTTTCTCCGCGTTCTGACATGCACCGGTGTTTTGCGCAGGACGTAGTCGACTGAAAAGTTTTGCATAAACCCAATCTTTCTTCTTCACCCAATTAATATCCGCAAGAAATTTGGAATAATTTTACGAATAGTTACTCCATATTTTTCGTATTTTACGATTTATGCTTAACTTTTGGACACCAGTGTAACTCTCTTTCTATCATCATTGTTTCGATTTACTGCAAAATGAAAAAGAAGACACACACACATCTGATGTTGGTACCTGTGTGTGTGTGTGATTCTGAATATTTCTTCCTCGTGTTATTCTGGGTCTTTAAATACGGTTTCTGGTTATTTATGTGATGAGTCTTGCAGAAATTCAAGCAAGAAAGGAATTTATGATTTGGAGTATCCAAGTGATATTTCTCTTCCCTCCTACGTGTGGCCGTTTTGTGATAGTTGCAAACTCGTGGCCGCCATTGTCGAGTCATTGGTCCGAGCCCTGATGCCGCCGAAGACACTCAGTGTAGAAATCTACACACGCGTTATATCTCTATTAAGGCTCAAAGCCCTCCCATTGTTGGGGTGTAGAATGTAGGAGAGTAGTTGCCAGCTTTTGATGTCATCTTTGTCACTTGACAATGATTCAAAATTATGAGGTTCATCGCTAATAGCCCTCGTGTTGCTTGAGAGCGCACGTAAATTAAAATAAAAAATCAAATTACTTCCTATCTGGTTTTTTTATTTGGGTAAATGTGGGAAACACGTAGCCAGGATACCCTATGATTTGCTCTATTTTTAAACCTCCTTCCCTGCTTCCTTGTCAGCCAATACCCACTTTCTCATCTTCCATTTCTTCGACTTAGTCTGGATCCGAAATATATATTTGAAGCAATTATTTATTTGACACACGTGGCAAAACTAGTAATTTAACGAATTTTTGGTGTAGCTTGACCAAATACGGTCCCATGTGTCAGTGAAATCACTCATGTACTACAGAATTTGGACTTCAATCTCCAATTCAGGTTATATATTTAGGAAGTATATTGAGATACCGGGGGATAGAGCAGTCTATGATAAAGTTGAGATGTGATAATATATAATTGTTATGGATTTATGTGCTAATTGCCTTTTTTTAATTCGTCAAAGACAACTAGAATGATAGGTAATACTTATGATTTAAGTATATTGCGATTTTAATATTCATTTTCACAAAGGATTGCTTATTCAATTTTGGTTGAAAGTAGATGTGCTCCTTCTCCCATACGCATTCTCAAACAGTATTGCATTAAACTTTTAAAAATGCATAGCCCCTTATTTAATTCTGAATGCGAAATGAAAATTACCTGAATTAGTAATTATCACGAAACTCTTGGAGTGTAACATTCTCTTTGATAATTGAATTGAAAGGTTCTGTTCAATCTTTCAGAACCTGAATTTTATGAGAAACATTACTTTTCGATCGATATTCAAAACAGGAACAAGTAATTTATCTTAGTGATCATATAAGTGCTTTCATTTAAATTAATTTTAAGATATTTGATTGTATTTAATGCAGTTTACTCTATATTTTTAAAAAAAACTCATAAATTATTAATTTTTTTTTCAAAATATATGTTTTGTCTTTTATTAAAATGTATACAAATAATTTCATTTATCAGAATTTGTCCTTAAAAAAAGTGTTGACTAAGTGTTGTTGAGATAAGTATTTAAAAATTGCTCAAAAAATTTATGCAGAAAGATGCTTCATGAAATGATTTTTATTTCTGTGTATAGGATTAAATCTTAATAATGGCCTGAACAGGAAGTTTTATTATATTTAGAATATTCATAATGATACTGAAAATAAAAATTTTGAAACTAAAACTCTGATATTTTTTTTTCAAAATTTAAGCCTCATAATTTGAATTTGCAATAGTAATTTCTGGTATTTTTTAAAAATTTCCTGCTTTTGTTAACTTTAAAAATACATCGTGACAAATACATGCTGAAATAAGTTAGATTTAAATCTTAAGAAAATAACATGAAATGCAATTGCATCTACGTATATAAGAGAATCCTCTTTTAAGAGAATTAATTTAATTATTATTACTACTTTATTAATAATTATTTAAATTATTATTGCTACTCTATTATTAATTATTCAAATTATTATTACTATTTTATTATTATTTATTATTTTACTTTCTATTACTTTTCAAGGCATAAATCCCTAGGGAAAATATATAATTTTTAAGTATAAATATATTTTTGAAACACACAAATACACTTACCTTTATTACATATAGGAATCCTTTTTAGAAAACGAATCGAAACAATGCAACAAAGACGGATTTAGGTAGCTAAGATTTTAATATTTATTTTCTTTTTAATTTAAGATTTTAGAATCAAAAGTATTTATAATTTAAGATTTCTAATTTTCCATGAAAATTAAGGATTAATAACTCCTTTATTTTTTTAACATTAATGTTATTAGTATCTTAAGAAAATTATCAATAAACCTTGATATTTTAGTCAAAATTTAGATTTTATATGTGTAAATGGTATCGTAAGACTTCATATATGTATATAAATAACTTTCCTCTCCCAATTTATTTTTCGCAAATATGATACATATATCAAATCATCTGATTTCGTAAAAAATTTGAAATTCTTTAACTATTTTAAAATTATATCACACTTTAACCCAACCAACTACAATGGTAATTATAGTAGTAACAATAGGGTACAATGGATGGATTAAAATGTCTGTAGCAGTAGAAACACTATGTACATAAATTAATGAATTCCATTTAAGTTGCACGTATATGCTTACCATAATATTTAATGGGAATAGCAATTAGTCATACTTGAATTTCTAAGGGTTTTGTCCAAATTATTTAAAGAAATCTTCTAGCTGGAAGTCTTTCTGGGGATCAGACGGAATGCTTGAAGCTCTAGTTGGCGAACAAACGTCCTTTGGGTTTAATAATAATAATAGTAATAATCACTATATTTTCGTTTACAGAGCATTTTTGAAATAAAATCTTCTTCGAATAAACCTTTTACCATGCTCTAAACAGCTTATGCCCATTTGGTGCTGTTTCATTTACTTTCTAAATTGTAGAAAGTTTTGGAAAGAATAAAAACTATATATATGATAACAGTATAATTTATTTTCAGAAACTAAAGCGCAAATTGTATTTTTTTTTAGAGTTGAATTCTTCAATATTATTTTACAATCTCTTGGGGACTGGTTTTCCATTTTAAAATCTAACTCTTACTATTTTCAAGATTTTAAACTTAAAAAAAATACTTGGTGAGTTCCATAATTTAATGGAATAGTTTAAAATAAGCATCTTTTGTACGTGCTTTCTAAAGTTAATTCATCCAATGTTTCGATTAAAGTTTTCATCAGACGTACATTCATTCTTTTTCTCTTAATAAAGTTGTCAGCTTCAGATGAAATATTAACATTTTAGATGGTGTACAACAAGTATCATGACATCTGCGCTCCGTTTTGAAATAAATGACACACTATTTTCTTTTAAATAAATATAGAATTTTTCAAATAAAATTTTATTATAATAATGTTAAAAAAATTGTGCTCTGTTGAGAACATTGTTGAAAATAAGAAACATTAAATGTAGTTAGCATAAAAATTTACCAAACAAAAAAATAGGCTTGAAAAATTCTTCACTCCACTGAATTATATAAGTAAGCAATTGTTCTCAAAAATCAATATTAATTTTTTTGTTTAATCTCCGTATTTTTTAGATAAAATTATGAGACAGTGGGTCGATAAATGAGTATCATGCTTTTTTTTTTGCTTGGGAACTAAACAATAGGGGTTTCGCTTTGGCTTTCATGGGCTGTTGCGCCACTGAGTTTAGTTTTTTTGAGACTAATTTTTTTAAAAAAAAAATATTAGTTTATCTTATAAAATAATTGGAAGTTCATGTACTTTAGAAAATAATACATGTATATAAAACATATGTCAAAATGACTGTATATTAATTTATCATATATCACGAGTTTATTTTGAAAATAGCTACTCTTGATCAGTAACCATTAGTGTTATTATTAACTAAAATGAGTTTGAAAGCAATATGAAAAAGTATATCAGTAAATTAACTTGATTCACCATCAAATTTTATACAATTTTGGGTCACATTTCTCATTTATTAAAAAATCTCATCTTTATTAATTTAAATATTGAAGTAACCGATTTTTTAAATTAAGAAAATCATTGCAAATCAAAACTAGAATTCTAACTTAACTAAGTTTGATAAGACTCCTTTTTACAGGGGTGGGCATTAAGTCAATTGCGGTTGACCGGTGGACCGCTAAGACATTTTGGGGTGACCACCTGAACATTAGCAGTTAGTAATTATATACCGAAATATTCAAGATTGTGTGGCGGATAGTATGCTGACTAAGTCTGTATACTGTCTTCTGAACACTAATTTAAGATGAAAATGTTTTATTTTTTAAGGTATTTGAATTGTTTCATAACAAAAATACATCATTTGATATTATTATATTTGTGGTTATTATTATGTTTGAATCTTGTGTTTTGTGCCATAAACGCGGTCTTAAAAGTGTAAGTTAATTTTATTGTAGTTACGATGGTAAATATTTATTCAATTTATTATTAAGTTATAATTTTTATTGTAGACCTTTTTCTTTTCTAACCACACCTAAGCCACTGGGTGGACCACAATACCTTGAAAAAATTAGAAGTAGCCCGTACCATGGAAATGTTTGCCCACCCCTGCCTTAATTCAATACATGCATCAAAGAAAATGAGTATATTCATTATGAAACAAAATAAATAGAAAAAAATAAAGTAAAGCAGCAGAGATGTGTAGTACATATGAATTCTTCAAAACCAGATTTGATTGTGGTAAATACACAGAGAGAAACAGAACAGTAAGATATACAAATGACAGTGCTTCCTTCAAGAAATGGTATCGCTCTTATAAGAGAAAGAAAGAATTTTTTTTCCAAAACTGTAGAAATCTTTATAACTACATATGACTGTTATCTAAGTCAAAATTCTTTTATATAGTTCATAAATAAGATCACAATTAAGAATCAATCAGATGTAAGTATTATGCAAGATAATTATAAAAATTATTCGATAAAAATTTATCACGTATGCACTTTAAGAAATGCAACAGGCTCTAATTACCTCCCCTCCCCCAAATGTATTAAACTACAGAAAATTTAGTATGATATGTAAAAGATAAGCAAAAATACATTTCAGTTAAATTAAAACCATATATATATACTTGGTAGAGCCACACACACACACACACACACACACACACACACACACACACACACACACACACACACACACACACACACACACACACACACACACACACACCACACACACACACACACACACACACACACACACACACACACACACACACACACACACACACACACACACACACACACACACACACACACAAAGTTCCCGCTATTTCTAAATAAAATTGATTTATTGTACTTAAAATTTAAGCTGCATGCCCTTCAAAATAATCTTTTCTTTCGAATCTCCATACACTTAGAGCATTCTTGCAACTATTCAAAAGATTCATAGAATCCTTTTTTAGAAAACCTTTTCAGTAATCTCATTTGTCCATGATTTTTTTCTGTATAAATTTTCGAAACTTTGAGCATTCAGTATCAGGTTTAGCCATGGAAACAGTTAAGGCTCAGCAGAGACTAGACCAGGCAAATAGTGTGGATGTTCACAAATGTGGGTAATATTATGCTTTGTAAGGCAATTTTTCAGCAATATTGTCCGATGTGCAGGGCGTTATCATGAACCAAATCCCAACATTTTTCAGTCCAGTTTTCAAGAGATTTCCTTTCGGAAACGTCTCGCAAGTTGTAAAGAAAAAAGTCCTTCATTCACAGTCTTGCCGTTAGGGACGAATGATTTGACAGATGGTCTTAATGTTTTCGTCAGTGGTGGATGTAGACATACGACCGTAGCGCGGATAGTCTTTAACACTTGCGCCCCTCAGGGGCTTATCTCCTTTAGATGAGTACGGGTGTTACAATCCAGAGGTGTCCTAGTGATTTTTTCCTTTTCTCCTTCACCAATTTTTTTGTTGCAGTTGTCTTGTTTGGAGATTTTGACTATATCTTACATTTCTATGTGCGTGTGTTTGATTTGATAATTCATACGAGAAATCAATATTTTGATTGTACATCATACGGATAGGTATTATTTCAATGAATTATCTTTAAGTGTTCATATCTTGAATATTTTCGTCTTAAGATCTTGAAATTGAAATGATAAATGTTAAGAAACTGAATTGAAAAACTTTGATCTATTCAAAAGTAAAGTGCATAAAATTTCCTATAAATAGCTTCAATTTCATCATTACTGCTCTAGAACAGAGGTCTCCAAACTTTTAAGCCCAAGGACTACATTAACTATCAAACTTCAGTTGGAGGACCAATTACACTCTCGGGATCCAAATAAAAAAGAATCAAAGCATAGATGTTGTTTTTATCTAGTTATAAAATTGTTTTATTCAGTTATTATTTAATAGCCCATTAATGTAATATAAACGAACACCTATGTTAGTGGGAATGGTGAAATTGTTTCCTGGATGCCAAAATAGCACCCATTTCTATCTTTAGATTTGTCGTTCCTAACATCAACAGTGACCTGAGATTATCATCAGACATGCGTTCTCTTCAAAGCTTGCTTGTGAATAATACAGTTCAGGAACATTGGTTGTGGAGTGTTTTTCTCCTTACACATCTGCTTCACTCATACCAAGCCTTTCTTTATGCCACTCATATTTTTACCTTCATCAACAGTCAGACAACTGAGGTTAGTGTAGTCTAAGTTATGATCAGCATAAACGTCTTTTTAAATTCATTGAATATATCTTCTCCTTTCATAGTGTCATACATGTTATATAGGGAAGTTAGCTCTTGTGTTTTGTTTATGTCTCCATCCACTCCTCTAATGAACACAAGCAGTTGAAAAGTGGAGCCGATTAATTAATTGCAAAATGGTGAAACTTGCTTTCATTTTTCGCTATTTGAATCACGATGTTTCCACCTATGTCTGGAACACGGTGGGTAATGGTATTTGTACTCAAAGCTTCATTTTAAAATTGTTTCGATTTTTCTGGACAAAGTTTTTCAGCCTCCTTCAACAAACATTCCTTCACTACTTCACCATCTGTAAACGGTTAGCTACTTTTAGCCAGAACTTAAGCAACTGACCTTATTTAAAGATTCATTTTCATTTGAGGATTTACTGAATAATGATGCGAGTTGATTTTGAAATTTAGAAAGTTTTTTGACACTAACTTTACCCTCCAACTGAGTTTATTTCTCCTAATGTTTTGCATGAATGATAACGGCATAGGTTGCATTCATTCATCACAGTCACGGCTTCGTTGCAAATCACACACAATGATTTCTAGCCGGATTTGATGAAGAAGTATTTCAAACTCCATTCTTGAAATTGTGACTGTCATCGTTTATTTTTCTTTTCCTCTTTCAGAACATCGTTGAGAACTAAAATAAAATGATTTCCGCATGAATGAATAGAGAAACTGGAAGTATCTTGCACATAATATCGTGGCTGATTTTGGTAGAGTACTCGTAAATTTCCGTAATTTTTTACTGGATAAAAAGGTCTTCACAGGCCGGATAAAAGGACCTTGCTGGCCGCATCTGATCCTCGAGCTGTAGTTTAGAGACCCCTACTGTAGACGATAAAGAAAGGGGAATGAAAGGGCAACAAGTAAACAAATAGACCTCGATATGGCTCTCGTTATACTTTACAGTTTTCACATATTTTTTTAAATTGACAACTCTCAATAAAATGAACTCTTTAGTTATTTTGCTGAATGTTCTGAATGGTTTCTACTCATAAAAATTCAATGACAGGAGAATTATCTTTTTAAAACTAGAAATATATAATATCTACTATATCACTTAATCTTGCTTATGTGAATGATCAATAGAGTCAAGAATATCATAGTTACATAATGGTGAGCATTTATATCAGGCCTTTTCTCAATAAATAGAAATCAGTTGTTGATCTAAAATTTCCATCTCCTTACAGGACCCTACATGTCCCTTTAATTTTAAGGGGACATTTAAGCAAAAATTTTTAATTTAAGGATTTTTTAAAAAAAATTTGGTTCTTTCTTATGTGTGTGTACTATGTAAAACAGATTTTGTGCTCAAAATGTTTTAAAAAGCTAGCCATTTAACTTTTTAAGGAAAAAACTTAAAATTTGTGAAGTGATTTTAAAATGCTACTCCTCCTACAAAAATTTACGTATACGCAGGAAATTTGATTTACAAGTACGTTAAATTATGTATAACAAAAGTTGGTATGGGTTTTGTGATAACATGTTTGGTATTTGTACAATACTTCTTTTATGAATGTTTATTGAAAATTCCTTAAACATGTACAATACTTCTTTTATGAATGTTTATTGAAAATTCCTTAAACATGTACAAACTCTGAGTTCGATTATTTAAAAAAAATAAGATTTACTTTGATTCAAAAATTCATACCAACATTTGTTACACGTACTATTAACAATAGGTAAGAAAAAATTCAAAGCATTAGGCCCAATATAGAAAAAAAGGTGTAGCATTTTAAATGAAGACAAACTAGTTGTTTTATCTTTCTGAAATAAGTAAGTTTAAAATTTTTATTTACCATAGGGATGTGAATAAAAACTAATGCAAAAGCTATCATAATTCTCCGTTTTTTAAGTTTAGAGCTTTCAAATTTTGTGAGGTTATAGAAAAGAATATAAAAAATAATTTAGGCTAAAAAAATTAAATTTGATTTTTGGCCGGTTTTTGTCAATTGATTCGTACTGTGTCCCCTTAAACCAAAGTCAAGTGATGAGAGTAATATCTGTGCTGGCGTATCTTCTCCAAATTTCCTCACCGCACCAGCTGAAGAACTTCAACAGCTTTAAGGTATCCGAACACGTTGAAAATGACCAAATTCAATCAAGACAGATATTTTTGTTTTGTATTTTATTGAATAGAGCTATCTTTTGACTTTACGAAACATACTTTGTTTTGCTTCTACACTACCTAGAGGCCAAGTTACAATCAATTTTATAAATTTAGGAAAACCGGAAGTGGGGTTTTGATCTACCAGAAGTGGGCATTTATAAATTGCTCAAAATCTATCATGGCGAGTCTGATAACTCAAAATATTACGAATGTATTTCTATAAAACTTTTTGAACTTCATATTTATGTTATTTTCTAGAGAATGTACTAAAATATTTCTTATTGTATGAATACTTTTTGAGTTATGGATTGTTATTTAAATAATGGTCTATTAAAAAAAATGTAAAATTTCTTATAATGTTTACTCAATCAACTCTAAAAATTTCAAATTTTAATAAAAAATTAAAATTTTAGTACATTTTCTAGATAAATGCATCTAATTTGTTTTAGTAATACTTTTACTAATATATGTTCATTACTTTTTTCTCTAACTGCTTTGAAGTTATTCAAATATATTGCTAAAATTTCTCTTATAATTATGATTTTTGTAAAATTCAGGTTATTTATTTTAAATTTTGAGAGTTAAATATAGTAATATTTATTGGTATTGAGTCCTAAAAGAGCATTTATAATGTTTTAGTATGCTATTTTGTTAAAAAGTACTCCGAACGTGTTCGGATACCTTAATGAACATTAGCCCGCTACATGATGAGCCGTTAGCGGCACCACTTGAACTCGCAGCTGGATAGAAAGAAACCAAAGCCACTCGCCACCAGACCTTACTAAAATTCTAAGAAAACTTTCAGTGTGAAAAAATATCGAAACACGCATAAAAGAATTTTTCACCATCCAGTTTTAATGTGTACAAAAATGTTACTTTGAAAATATTAATTTTACCAGAAGGAAGTCCAGGATTCCAGAAATGATATTTTAATAACGAGCGGATGAATTACAGAAGAGGATCGTTTATATAACGATTTTTCCAATTAAATGGTTTCAAGTATATCTTGTCAGCAAAAAATATAAATTTTTTATTTTCTTAATCAGGGGTGGCCCATCTTGGATAATTTCGAGGCCCGCGAGATTCATTTCAATTTTACACAATACGATTATTGTGTGCAATATTTTTGTTTTTAGCGCAGTGTTTTGTAACAGATGTATCCCATAATTGTTTCTATTTTATCACATTAATTCTGATTTATACATACTTAGAAGTGAGCAGTACTGCATTGCAGTGACCCCCCCCCCCACAGCATCACGCTTAATTCCTGTAACTTTATTGCACTGCTTATTCTAGAGCTAAGCATATTTGACCATCGCATTTTTTCCTAAATTGTCTATGTTTGTATACCTGAAAAATAATGAAAATAATACTAATAATAATTCGCTCCGTTTTAAAGTATCCGACTACCTTAAAATTGGGAATTTTGCCAAAAATTGACAAGTTTTTTGTGATTTTATTTTATAGGCCATCTTATTAGCTTTATAAAAACACCAATATTATTTTCCGTTCACAAGAACAAAAACTACAAATGTTTTAGTAAAAGCAGGTGCCATTTCTTCAAACAAGATATATATATGTCATACTTTAAAACGCGTTTTACTCGAAATGTGTTTTTTTTTAAATACTCAAACGGAGCCACGATTGCTCAAAGTTTTGAAAATAATTAACTGAAACTTTTTTGCCTGTTCTGTATAATAGTAGAAGTGTTTTAACTTTCAGATTTATCAATCACTGTTTTATTACAAAATTTACAGTCCCTTATGTTAACATAATAACTGTTTTTTAAAAAATTTCATATAATAACTAAGATAAAGTCCTCTAGTTTTTGTAAAAAAATAAATTATCGAAGGTCACTTCAAAAATAAATAGCATAGCAACACCTTAGAATTTAAAAATTGAAAATCTGTTTATAAACCTTTGGTACAGAATGGGCCGCTTTTATGTTATTTTTTGTCAATTTTTACCCATTTTTTCCCATTTTAGTAATGATAATTTCTTTTTCTATTCTTAATGTTAGCATATTTTTCTTAAAATGTACTAAAGAAATCTAAAAACAACAACAAAAAAAATTCCCATCTCTCCATTTTTTTGAAAAATAGTTGTCGCAAATTTTGGGTACCTTAAATTTTCACTCCAATAAATGTTTGGAATGGGTAGAAATATAATATAAAGATATAAATTTTTATATGCGGCCCGCGGGATTATAATAATCTGCCGAAGTGGCCCTCAAGATCATTTTGGTTGGGCACTCCTGTGTTCTAAATATATATCCTCACTTCTCTAAAGTAAGTGGAGACCTATCTAAAATTTGAAAATTTACACATCAGTGTTGGAATCTAACTCACGACTAGATGGAGACATGGAATTGCTATTATGACCACCTGGCTAAAAAATGTGCTGCAAATTTATTTAAAGCATAATATTTACCACATATTCAAAAAGTACTTTTCTTATTGCTCTGCACATCTATTTACGATTAATTGCATGTATTTAAGATCTATTCACACATCAGAAGGGAGATTAGGAGATAGAAGTGACAAAGTAAATTGAAAGTAAGCATTATATTTGTCATCTATATAGATCGATCTCCAAGAAAAAAAGCTGCGACGCTTCCAACCATCCTTACCTTTCGCACAAACGTCGCGACGTTTGTGCGAAAGGTAAGGATGGTTGTTATAAGTCGTGATAAATTGATCTGCATTTTCTAGATTAGGTACAAAAACGAAAAAATTTCGGAGCAAATATCTCGACAAAAAATCACTACTGAAACAAAAAAATATTTCTACAATAGAAGTTAGATTCTGAACTTTTGTGTATCTGCTTTAAAAATGCAACATTTATCCGTGACTTTGATTAATAATTTGAATATTATATTAAAATTATCAATAAAGCTTTATACAGTTGTTTATTTAACTATAGGCAGTATTTGAATTATGGTTATTTGGAAAATAACAAACATTCATGAGATTAAAATTCAGAGCCAATAATATTTCCTTCTGAATTCACGAAAGAAATTCACAGTGTTCATATAATAACTTTCCTTTCTAAAGAATTTCAGTGTTCAGTCACGAGTCTGTCATAACGTAAGATTTAACCGGTCGTGTCGATGAATTCATTAAGAAGGATATAGACGTTCCTGAAAGATATGAAATGTATGAATAGTTTCCACTAGTTGCTTTCTTTGTAGGCTGGGATATAAGACATCAAGCTCTGTTTCACAGTAGCGTTTTTAGTAAAAGGTAATCTTACAGAAACTTTATTAGATAAATAGAAACGTCTTGTGATTTAATATCACTAAAAAGTTTTTGCATCTATTTAGATCATCCGGTCTCAAAAAAGGGTTTGGCCGAAGGCAGGTAACAATTCAAACGTAACTACCTCGCCTAGGCAATGACCTATTGATTCTAACACTTTTTCCACAACCTGATTGATACTACATCTTTTGCTTTAGGGAACTTTGAAAATAACTAAATGTGAATGGCATCGTAGTCAGGGACAGATTTGGAATTGTAATAATTTTTAAACAAGTTAAGAAATAAAATGTACTGAGAATCTTTTTGTCATATAAAGTTAATAAGTTTTGTTTTCCAGATGCAACTGAAATGAGGAATAAAAATTTATCAAAGAATTCGAAGAGATATACGCGATATATATATAAAGAGACCGGTACATTTACGTTTCCATACAGTTTCTATGATTTTCGAAACATTTGTTCGATCGTATCACCAACCGTAACGAAACCGGTATAAAAGAAGTGAACCTCAAGATCCTAGAGCTATGCCAAGACAGCTTGCTGAGCTTCGATGTCAGTCTGAAATGTCAACCTCCCAGGTGAAACTTGAAAAGATGAAAATCATATGGTGTGACATCAGGCTGTAGGGAGAGTGCTTTCTTTACTCCTACTTCCCATTTATGTTTGCACGTTATGCACATCTGTTCTACTTTGATCGAGTTTCGTCAAACAAAATCGTACATGTTTGGCAATTCACTCGATATATATACTTCCACCAGTTTCGGATGAATTTCGGCTAGAGAAATAATTTTTAGTAGCAAAAACTTTATCACATTTTTTTATTTTAATCACCGATTATGTTTCCTTCTCACTGACTCCATCTTTTAGCAGAGATTTTGGCTCGGCCATACACATGTAATTTCCTTTACTGGTGACGCTCAAATGCTATGATCACTGCTGTCACAAAAGGAAATTCATACACCCGTTTGAGGTCTTGTTACCTTATTTTTTGAAATGTCTACTAAGTAGTGACGCAAATTTAAATTGGAATTAGAATTTAGTGCTTAATGTGGCATTATATTTTACTTGTGACTGTAGTTTATATTTTCCCTTGTTCAGTTGATATATTTGTCTCACATTGAGTGTTTGCTATATAGTTTACCTAAATAAAAAAATTTATTTTAATCTTTAATTGCCTCGTAGAGTTTGGTATTCAAATCTTGGAAGCTTACAGTTATAATTCTATAGTCAGACGGACTCTACAAAGTAAGCCTACAGTTGAAATGAATTGCTTCAGATATTACCTCACTGGTTTGATGTGAGGTTATATCTTTCAATATAATAAAAAGAAGCATTCACATACACATAGTTTAATGTTGTTGTTTTTGTCGTGTATGACAAAGTGCAAAGGTGTATATAACAAAATAAAGATATAGAAATGAGAGTCAAATATTGCCAAAGGCGTGAATCACTGCCATGGTAACATCCATGGCACGATCCGAGTATAGGATGTCCATGCTGTAGTCATTGTCTATTTTAAAAAGGGCACCAACAATGGAAGGACAATTAAACAGATGTTTGGGATCCAGTTGCTTGCCTGGGCAGTGCCTGCATTCCACATATGATCTGGATCCATCAGGCAGAATCTTCATGCCCTTAAAATGTTTTGTCCTTAGTCTGGTTATTGTTGTTGTAATTTCTCGGCTATAATTTAATTCTGGCAGCAAGAATGTTTTTCGTAGGTTTGAGCAGAGCCTTTGTTTTGCGACTGCGTTGGCATCAAAGACCGTAGTCGAAGAAGTTACAGGTTCAAGGGTTCTGGCTTCATTGGCAAGGAAATCGGCCATCTCGTTCCCTTCGATGTCAACATGGGCCGGGATCCACTGGAGGGTGCATAATTTGCCCATTGCACCAATGGAAAGTAAAAGAGAATTGATTTCTTGGGTGAGTCCCATTTTTCCTTTCATGATGGCCTCAAGATCAGATCTACAATCGGAGAGAACAATGATGCCGTCTGAATTAGCGATATCTGTCCATGTAAGGTAAATATCTAGGGCTGTCCTAATTGCTATGAGCTCACACGTGAAGTTGGAAGCAATTTGCCCTGCGGAGACCTTGTGCTTTGAAGTTGTATTATCTGGGTATTTAAGAAAGGCACCAGATCCACCCCGATTGCACTCTGAGTCTGAAGAACCGTCAGTGCAGGCAATTACTAAACGAGGCCTCATAAGACTGATAATTGTGTCCATGCCTTTCCTTTTAATTGTGTCCGTGCAAGGCTCAAGAAGGTCTAAAAATATTTTGGCAGAGGGAGTTTAATGCATAAAATAAATATTACTGTGCCCTAATGAATGACTAAATGAATAATATTTTGCTAAAATTCTCTCGAGTATAAATGAAATGTTTGAGTTTTAACAACGAGTGGTACAAATATTTCCATTGAAATAAATTAAACTAAATCTCCTAAGACTTAAATAAAAATTAAAATAAGATAAAATATCTTTAAACATTTCCCTTGGTCACTTGACCATTTTTAAATATTTCGTTTCAGGAAACTCTACTCTACTTAAAATAATGATTCATCTCGCGAAAGATATAGAGAAAAAGAAAATACTTGTAAGGTCTAGACTAAGAAAGTTCGATGAATTAAAGTAGCGGAAAATATGAAGGAATAATGAGAGCAAACTAATTATCCCTTTCGATTTCAATTAAGATAAAAGTGCTATCACAGCCAATTTACATGATTACTTAAGTTATATTTTTGAACAAGCAATATCTGTTGTAGAAATTCAATAATGCTGGTTGACAGTAATTTTTATTTCTCTTTTTTTATTTTTCCAAAAATGTTCAAGATTAGAGACTTTTTTTAATCAATGAAATTTATTAGCACTTTCCTTAAAGTGACGGATACTTTTTATAAATTTATATCAAAGTTATGAATAAGGGATTTGTGTACGCTTTGGGCTATTAATTTGTTGTTTGAAGTTTTATGTATCATATTTTTTAATATTGGAAATAAGGTGGTCATATGACTTAACTATCAATTATATTATAAAATGACATTTTTCATTGCAAAATGGGAAACAAGGAGGAAAAGGAAAAAACTTTACTAGAGATTTTTAATATTTTATGAACATCTCTCAATCAATATATACAATAATATTTAGCCCCTCAACTGGTTTGCTATTACACTGTACTGACTTTGCTGTTACACTGTACGCTGTACGGGCATTGATATTTTCTTCTTTCTTTCATTTGCACATATTTTTAATTCTTATGGTAAGATTATTAATGCTACTGTGTGTGTGTGTGTGTGCTTTTAAGAGGTACAGTTTGTCCATGATACTGAGATACTTCTCATCCAGGATTTTCTTAGTTTTGAATTAGGAATTGTTGTGATTGAAGACATTAATTTAGATTCTTGAAAATATTCGATAAAGAACAGGGATTGGCAAGTCAGCGTACAATTTGTTGTTTGAGAAGAAATGAAGATGGAAAGATAATAAAAAACCCCGATATTATCTATGTCCCCATTGTCTATGACCCGATCTAAGGCTGAGTATTACACCATGCTTCAAATTGTGTGTGCATTGGGACGTTTGAGATAAATAAAGGTAGAGTGACATTTATTAATTTAAATACTTAGTTCATGACGACACAGCTATTAATTAAAGTATGTACACTGAAGTAATTAAAAATATTGTTTAGAATTATTAGAGTTCAAGTTCTGTTGTTTGTGAGGAAGGAGGTCACGTCTCGTCCCTTCGAAAGTTTTCAACCCTCTCTCTCTGCCTTCTCTAGGGTATTTTTAAATGGTAGTCGCTGGCACCTTTATACTCGAATTCCTGCCGGTTCGTGACGGAGTAGGGGGTTCCTCGTGGTGTCAAAGGTTGCCGGGGTGATGTCCAAGACAAGACCGTGAAATATTTTATGGGTGCAGGTGCTCATTGCACGTGGTGATCATATCCATCATATCCTCAAAAGAAGCCGATTTACAGCTGTGTGGCTGGAAACGTTACAGCATATATATATGCACACACTCACCAAATCCTCAACCGTTTGAAAAAGAGGAACGAACATAAAATGTTTTCGTAAGTATGAGATAAATTCTTTCAATATATATTAAACATTCTTCATAGAATACAAAGTGTACTTATAAAATGCAAACATTTAGTGGTTTTTGGGTTCCTCTGTTATAAAATAAAAAATAGCTTGAAAACTTTAAAATTGAAAATTAAAATTAAATTCTTACATTTTCACATTCTGTTAAGAATTATGCTTAGTTTTATGCCATAAAGAAATGTGCCTTTTTTTGGAACATTTTGGACAAATAAAATTGACCGTTAAGGGGTTAAAACAGTTAATTATATTTTCGATATATTTACACTGAATGAAAAACTTTGCCTGTAATAGTTCAATAAATTTTTGTTTTTATTAGCAATGGAGTTACCAAATTGTTAGTCGAATGCTGTAGCTGTCTTTACTATATTCTTTAAAAAATAAAGCTGAAAG
Source organism: Trichonephila clavata (assembly GCA_019973975.1). NCBI lineage: Eukaryota > Metazoa > Arthropoda > Arachnida > Araneae > Nephilidae > Trichonephila > Trichonephila clavata. Next base: position 55,380 of record BMAO01008528.1, read on the forward strand.
GTATAACGCTAAAAAAGAAACACAATGTAAATAGATTCTTTTTATTCAAGATCTTTAAATGTTTCCCATTTATAGTTTTAGATATAAACTGAATTTTTGGACAAATAGATATAAAATTACTATACATTTGATTTCAAGAAAAACGTTTTGAAAAAATCATTTGCCAGTTTTATTTTGCACACGATGATCAATTCAATTCTTTAAAGAAGGAGGGATCTATTTAACTGTACTATACAGGAAGAAAAATACAGAAATGTTACCTTGCAAATAATGTTTTCTTCGGTTCCCTTAAAATGTAAATTCTAAGATCGCTTTTTCCAATTCCTTTTGTTCTGCTCAAAACACGGTATAACGTGCATCGAAAAATGCAAATTTTTCAAACATATCTCATGCGTACTTACAAAGCATAGTTTCGAATGAAAGGAATAAAGAAGAGAATTTTGCTTCAAGTCACTTAAGCTATGGACGTCATCATGCGTATGAACAATGCTTGTAGGTTCCTGTGTGATATTGAAGAAACGCAGACTGTAAAGCTGTTTACGATCTTACACTCCAATTTTTTAAAAATATTTTCCATAGCAGGTAAAAGCTTCATATCTACCTATGAATTATTCATGATAAATTAAAAACCCCCGTCGCTTTTCTTAGTTCAAATCCGGTATTTTTATTTAATATAGGATAAAAGTTTTTTTTTATAGTTATCTATAATCATTAACCAGTCTTAATATGGTTTTTGAAGTCAGGAATTCATTTTATTCGTTTTAAGGTATCCGACTACTCTAAAATTGTGAATATTTCCAAAAATTGACAAATTTTTTTATGGTTTTATTTTTTAGCTTATAAAAATACCAAGTTTATTATTTTCCGTTACTAGAACAAAAATTGCAAGTGTTTTAGTAAAATCAGATGCCATTACTTTAAGCAAGATGTCGTACTCTAAAACGCGTTTTACTCGAAATTTTTTTTTTTTGAAAATGTCCAGACAGTGTGTGTGATTGCTCAAAAAGTTTTGAAAATAATTAACTGAAAATTTTTGTGTAATAGTAGAAGTGTTTTAACTACCAGATTTATCAATCACTGTATTTTTAAAAAGTTTAGTCCCTTATGTTAATATAATCACTGTTTTTTTTAGCAATTTCACATAATAACAAAGCTAAAGTGCTCTAGTTTTTGTAATATCTCTTATCCTAAAAGTCATTTCAAAAATGAATATCATGGCAACACACCAGAATTGAAAAATTGAAAATTTGTTGATAAGTTTTTAGTACAGAATGGGCCGCGTTTATGTTATTTTTTGTAGATTTTTACCAATTTTTTCACATTTTGGTAATAATGTATGTAATTTCTTTTCCTCTTCTTAATTTTGTTACATTTTTCTTAAAATGTACTAAACAAATCTAAAAACAACAAAAAATCCCCATATTCCCATTTTTTTTAAAAAAAAAGTTGTCGCAAGTAGTCGGATACCTTAACTACTGAATGAGAAATTTTTTTATGCCTAGAAAGTCGCAAATACCTAGCTTTTATATTACACTGGAGGCACACAGATGGGACGTAAACTTTTATTTTTTTTATAGAATAATAACATGGTTTTAAAAAATAAATTTTCTTAGAGTAAACGCAGGCTTTATTTGGGTCTGGTTTTTGTTTAATTCTTTGCATTTTTTTTCTATTTGGCTGAATATTCTTAGACCGCACTGTCTATTATTCACGACGAACCGAAACTTTTTCAGTTAAATTGCTCAATTTTTTTGCCAAACCTCCTTCTTTTATTTTTATGCAAAAAATCTTTTATTTACTTCAAATCACTAAGTTAGCTGGGATATTTTGCATAAAACAGAGGCTTTAGGTTATTTTATATTCTAATAACTGAAAACACACACACACACATTCTTTTTGTATTGCTATAAAAAAGGAATGCATTTTCAAATGTAATCCTAAACGTGGATATAAAAGTATTACCTGTTCTTACTGTACGGATTTTCTCATCTAAATGACTGGTAGCAGAATTTAAGAATGTTGGAGTGATTAATGGATATAAATTGATTAATTTATCAAGCTAAGCCATTGTTTTTTTCAGTAATGTCATTTTCTAAATGTGTAAGCTAGTGAATCACTGAGTTAGTACTGCTTAGTAAGGCTCTCTTTGCTTAGCAAGACTGAGTTAGCACTGATTTATAAGGAACTCTCTCTCTCTCATTAATCTTTTGTCTTATATATTAGTCTTCACATTTGACATTCAAAAGATACATACTAAACACACAGAAGTTTCTCAAAAGCACATCGGTAGTAAAAGAGAATATATATGATTATCTGTATACATTCATGTTAGGTGTTACATTCTGCGCAAATTTTATTCAGTAATAAAAATCACTGTTTTAAAAATACAAACATTGAGAATTGATTTATAGGTTTAAAGCATATTAAATATCGCTTTTTTGTATTAAAAATTTTGTAACTGAAAATAAAACTTATCGAAAATATTCTTTTATAAAAATAGGTGTAAATAATAAGATTCTTTTATGTGGTATATATATATATATATATATATTTAGATAAAATATTCTGCAGAAATTGATTAGGAATTGGGTACCTTGAAGAATTTTGGGATTTCTAGATGCCTTTGGCATATTTAAGTTCCGATATCTTAAATATGGGATAATTTCATATTTACCACGAAAGTTAATTATTAGTTTGGGAGATGGATAATAAATAGAAGGAAACTTCCTTTTAATGAATGAAATCCGAGATTGATACGGATTATATTTTTTGCTCTCTAAATAAAACGAATCTTCAAATGTGTTTATGGAGCTCTAACTTGTTTAAATTACTTAATGAAGTCATGAAAGCTTACTTTTCCTCCCTTTGTTAGCTTAAAAACTAAAATATTTTACTGGTGTTCAAGATATTTCTTTTCACTCTGCGGTTATCACAGAGCTTTTCCAATAATAATATTGGTTTCACGATAATATTTCAACGAAAACTAATGAAGTTGATGATTATTGTGATTGCATATGAGGATTTTTGTGATTGCAAATGATGATTATTGTGATTGCATATGATGATTATTGTGATTGCATATGATGGTTATTGGGATTGTATATGATGATTATTGTGACTGTATATTATACACCAGAATATATGTAGCAACTTCATAAAAAATAAATACACGTATTCAGAGAATTTTTGTAAAGGAGTTATTTGTAATAAATTATTACATATTTTCACTCCTTGCATTCTTAAATTTATTGTGAAGTAGTTGTTGATGAAGTATGTATATTTCTTTTTGGGAGAAAAATTTAGAAATATCTATTTTAAAAACATTTGTGTTTTGTGTGTTTTGATTATTTGTTTTCACACCTCTTCATGTTTCATACACGTAAGGCTTTCACTGTTTTTACTTAAGATATCCGACAACAAAAATAGTGAATTTTGCCAAAAATTTACAAATTTTTTTTATGATTTTATTTTATAGGTCATCTTATTAGTTTTATAAAAATACCAAGTTCATTATTTTCCTTTCTCTAGAACAAAAGCTACAAGTGTTTTAGTAAAAACAGATGTCATTAGATGTCAGTGAGATTTAATACATTAAAACGCGTTTTACTCGAAATGTGTTCTTTTGAAAATTCTCAAACGGGACAGTTGACTGCTCAAAAATTTTGAAAAAAATGAACTGAAATTTTTGTGTATGTTTTGTATAATAGAAGGGTGTTTTAACCTTCAGATTTATCAATCACTGTTTTATTACAAAATTTACAGTCCCTTATGTTAATATAATCACTGTTTTTCTTAGCAATTTTGTATAATAAATAAGATAAAGTGCTCTAGTTTATGTAAAAATTAAAATATCGCTTATTCTGAAGGTCATTTCAAAAATAAATAACATAGCAACACATCGGAATTGAAAAACTGAAAATTTGTTTATATACTTTTAGTACAGAATGGGCCGCGTTTATGTTATTTTTTGCAAATTGTTACCCATTTTTTTCCCATTTTAGTAATAATAATTTCCTTTTATCTTCTTAATTTTAACATATTTTTCTTCTCTTATTGTTCTAAGCAAATCTAAAAACAACAAAAAATCCCCAGATCTCCATTTTTTCAAAGAAAACAAAACAAAATTCTCGCAATTAGTCGAGTACTTTAAGAAAGGGGGGAAAATATTTGCTGAATAATTTCTTTGTGTGAATAGAAAGTGTTCATTGAATAATAAATTTCTTAGAATTGTCTAGAAAATTTACCAGTGAATGTTTACAATACTATCCAAATCCAATAATTATATTGTTGGTTGCTATTCCCAGTTTATTAAATCACAGTAGTTATCTTGTAGGCGTTATATGAAAGTGTGATCTGATAAATTTGCAATTAAAGGACTAAGCTTTGAACGCCCACGAGTTGAGTAGGTGTTGGTAGGCTTAATCTTTACACAAATCTAAGCGATTCATTACAGATCAGTTGACATTTCAAGTGAACTCTTCTATTCTCATAGGGAGAAAATGGTTTTTAATAATAACGTTTTAATAAGAAATGTAATATCAGTACGCTTCATTTTATAAACTATTCATAAGTATTCTTAAATAGTAAATGCTAGATAAATAAAATATAAAATAAAATTATCGAGTTGGTGTGCTACAATTTTTGTTTAATTATTGAGCTTTGGAGCAGCATTAAAGGGTTTATCTCTTATGTCGAGTCTTTTAAGATGTTTATTTTTAAAGATGTTTTTGCGTGAATATTCAGAGATGTATGTACAGGATATGACCTAAGACGCCGTAGTTTTTTCTGATTTATTGGATGGTACTAATAGTTATCTAACATTACATATCATACATTTGTTTATTTGTTTGTTTTTATCATTACAAAAGAAAGAGTTTTAAAGTAATTTAAAAACTTCAGATAAGGAATATTTGAAAAAAATTGAAGTTGCTAGTAATAGGGACAATTCATATAGTTAATATTATTTAGCACAATTTTTATTGAGGATATGTATATATATACAATTTTTCATTACTTAAGGGATTCTAATTTCTTAAAATTAATATACATGAGAATTTTGTTTATAAATGCTAAATTAAGATGGGTTACGATTGATTTTATTGAGGTGATTAAATAGGGTGATTAAATAAATTAACTCGGAATAAAAAAATTTCCTGTTGTAAGAATATTATAAGCATATGAGAACTTAGATTATTTTGGATGTACTTTCAAGCAAAATGGCTAAAAGTAAATACCAAATATCACAGACACCCAGATTATTACAGAAATAAGACAAAAAACCTTGAACTTTCTATATAAATACAACAAAACCATCGTTTTTCAATGAATCCCTTCACATGTGGGTATTGACGGTAACGAAAAGGCATACTAACTTACCAAGAGAGGAACACTTGAGCCACAAGACAACAAAATACTTCCACTAGAGTCACTTAAAAACATATTTTTGAGAAATTAATGGTTACTGTTAAATATGAACGGGCTTCAAAATTAACAGGCAAATCCTGGGCTAACATTCAAGATGTCCTGGAAAACGTTTTGTCAAAAGCTCCGTAAATAGGCTGTGGTAAACTTCAGACAGCAAACAGACCATGATTTCATGGCACATCATCTTAATAAAAAGGTATCCTTCCATTTAGTATATGCAAAATTTGTTATTCGGGTATTGTGGATGCAGAGCATCTTCTTATAAACCCAGAATTAGCTACAGAGTCTCAAAAACGTGGTGAGATAAGCAAACTATACTGGAATGTCAGAGCTTTCACGAACTTCTTATAAAGACTGCATCTCTTATATTTCTTTTCTTGTTATTAAAATTTTTAACTTTTTACTTTTGTTCCCATGTTAATTTATTCTGCTTCTTACTTTAAATGTTTGTTCTTTTGTATTATTTATCGTTGTTCTTTTGTGATACTTGAGCTGTTTTACATGTTTAGATTAATCCTTCCAATTAAGCCATATGTAACAACAGCAAATACTAAATATATTTAATAATTGTTTTAACTTCTGAAAAAAAATCAGAAATGATTAAAGTTAGAAGGGCATTGAATTATCAATCTTTTCATATGTAGAAATTTTGAGCTATACTGAAATGTTTACAAATGCGTTTTGTATTTAGTAAAAAAGTTTTTTTTTTCATTTCTAGTACCAGCATCATTCGCTGGAAGGAAAGCACTCCGCGCAAACATACACGGGGTAACAACAAATCTCTCAAACAACAAAAAACAGAAGTAAAACACAGAAGCATAAACACAATCAGAAGATCAGTCAGATTGCAAAGCTTGTAACTGTTCTCTAACCCTCCATTATCTACTATAGATTTTACTAGAGATAGCAGGGGCAAATCTCTCCAGGTATTCAGCATTCTCTCTCTCATTAGGAAATTCTCTGTGTACAAAACACAATTTGGAGAGGGAAGGACCTTTAGTCTATATAGGTAACCCCCAAGGCAGTCATAATTTAGGGGGGAAAATGTCATCATGCAGAGTTAATTCATAACCTGAATTGATTATACATGAAGAAATCGGGTGATGATTTAGAAAGAAGTAAAAACTACCTGATATTTTTTTATTACTAGAATTTTTTAAAAAAAATTTATAAGAGTAGATTAGTTTTTGTAACACGATCTAGCAGAAAAACAATAAAGGTTCACAGGTACCCCATGTTAGCCATAGGTCTGACTTAGGTTTTTCTGGAATGCTTAACAGTGAAAACAGCAGTCCGTCGACTTGAAGATGTACAATGAATAATTCTAAGCAACGATTATTTCATTATATAAATTGCCCAAATAAAGCACTTTCAGGAAAAAATCTAATAATTCTTCCACTCCTGACAATTCCTGATTGGATACTCAATGGGCCTTTTTGGGGGGGGGGGGTGTTATTGTTACAAATAATTGGATGCTTCCGGAAAAGAAAATAATTATTCATTGTATGATTTCATGAAGCTACAAACACAAGCACAAATTACGTCAAAGATAAATAAAGTAATTGGATTAATGAACAACTTCCAAACCAATTAGAACCAAAGTGATGGTATGTTGTGAAATGGCAATTATATTAAACGAAGTGAAAAAAAGTGCAGATTTATAGCGAAAAAATAAACGCTATTTTCTTTTGATTTAAGTTACTTAGGTGATTTTTATTCCGATTAAAAGAGATTGGGGTGTATACCACACTAATTATTACTTAATGTATGCATTTCTCTAATACTGATCTTAGGCTTCTAGGCATTCCAGCCTTATAGTGATGAGGAAACTTAATTTGAACTCTTAATTCTGTTATGCTAATATCTTTTTTTTAAAAAAAGGAAACATCTGTGTCTTCCAAGAAAGTGAATTGAAATTTCTTGTAAAAATTCCTTCTTTTTCCTTATTGTTCGATTTGTTTTACTTAAAGTATTATTTAGAAAGAAAACTTGATGCATTCTCACACGTTAAAAGTATTTCTTGAATAACTCTTTCACGTGAATAATCTTCTACAAAGTTTACCGCAGACTGTTTATAACGCTATGCAAAATTTATTTCACTCTTAAATTTGTAATTAGAAGTTTTTTGGAATTTTTGAAAACAATCCAGTTGATATTTTGAGGTATTCACTACGCATAATCATTCTCTGTAGCTGATTAAAAACTAATTTTTAAAAGATGGGTTTTTTAGATTTCACAAAAATGTGTCTTGTAGAATTTTAAAAATTTCAACATTTATTAACCGCAAGAACTTCGTCCGTCACTTTTTCTTCTTTACTGCGTTAAATTAAAGAAATATGACTTTAAGACACATTACATTGTTCGAAATAATTCAAGTTCAATTTTTTAAATCCCCTTAAAATCTACATAATTTTTACCTCTCAAATATTTTTACAATGATTTCAGCAAGAATATATTTTTATATATAAATAACTGAAAAGTGCGTGGCCTTTTATAATATATTTGTCCTGAGAATGTTAGAAGACATGATGTACTTTTAATTAATTATATTATTTATGCATCCTTAATATAAGCAGTTTATTTAAAAACAAGCAATATAACAATTTTTTTTAAAATTCAATTCCTTATTTGGAGGCACCATCTCTGTTGCAGTTAATTCTAACTTCTTCAAAAAAGAACGTAGATTAAATTTAAAATTAATATATATATATATATATATAGGGAGAGAGTGTGTGCACTAATAGTAGGAATTGAAAAATACTTTAGTTTCCTAAAGAGGATTTCTTCTTTTCTTATCCCTGAAAGCTTCCTTTTATCCATTTTTTATCCGATAATAATGTCTACTAATCACAGCCAATACCCCATGGTCAGATAATGAGATTGAATCATGAGCTGTGACATTCCGCTCTCCACAACTATCCCCTATTACACCAAGGGGCGGCCGCAGTAACCGAAGTGTCAATATCTCTAATTCTTGTCCGGTGTGTTTTTATCGAAGTATGGCTTTCAGCTCTGTTACCACTAAAGACCCATCATGTAGGGCGTGATGCAGGTTGAATGCATTATAGGTTTTCAAAGCTCAAAATCCTCATGTTGTCATGGTGTGAAATTAAAAAGAGTGGAGTGCATGCTCAGGTGTCGTTCTCGTCATTTGACCATGGTTATGAGATCCATTGTCAAAAGCCACCGTGCTGATACAAAGAGTACGTTAATAAAACTAAGAATAACTGAACCTAGCCGATGAGGAGACTTTGTGTCCCGGCCGATTTAAAGTGCATAAATCCCTTTATAAGCGAAGAGTCTTTAGTACAGTGATTCTTAACCTTTCTTAGGTCGATACCCCTATGAAATCTTATCATGTTCTTCCCTTAGATATAAGAGTTTTTTTATTGAAGCATTGTTGCATATATCTTAAGAATGTGTGTCTTTGATTATTAATTGTCTCATTAATTTTAATTCTTTCGTCTCACATCCCCGGTTGTGTGCATTATAGCTTAAGAATAACGTTTTTCAATCAGTGAATAAGTTATAACGTACGCGATCTACTCTCGGCCCCGGCTAGAGTTGTGGGAGGAAGTGAAGGATGACTCGCCATAATACTTTTAATTATTTATTCAACACACAAATTATCAACAGACACAATTCTAATATTCAAACAAGAAGAGATACTCCTACTAAGAGCAATAGGGGAATAAAACACGAGAGGCGCGAATTATGAGAAGACTTTTATTATATTGATCCTTCTTTTATGGGATCAATCCACTACTCTAATAAGTGAGTTGCAATTGGTCACCATAGCTAATTTGAGTTACAATTTAGCTATGGTGACCAATCGTCACTTAAATATCTTCAACTATTTAATGCCTGAAACGCGCTATCAATATATACTAATACCTGATCGGTAGCTATCTCTTCTCGTCGTCAGATTCTCTATATTTCAATCTCCATGTAACTCGGTCTATCCATTTTACTAGCTAGAAAACCTATACTATATATAACCGACCTAATCTGCATATCACGGTTTCTTCTTCCAAAAGGGATGATTGTGATTGATAGCCCAAAGATAGATCCTAAGAGGATTAGTTGAAGGACGCGTTTAGATCCGTTACAAAGTGTTTATTAACGTTTCACTTTAAATCTACACCAAGACTATTGGTGAAGGAATTCTCAACTTTGAATCTCGGTCAAGTGACGAGGATTACACCTGAGCACAGGTATATTACCCCCTCCAAACTTCAACATCACTTCAGCAGAGAGATTTTTAGCCATTAAATATTTAGCGTACACCCTGCCGTAATTCCATAATGCTGGTCAAGAGTCTGTGATCATGACCACTTGGTTATCGGGGCCAAAACAACTGTAGGTTTAAATTAATAAAGATATATGTGGAAGGAATAAATTTTAAAAGTGCTTTCATAAATGTATGAAAAAATACTTACTGTGATAATGTATAAGCAATGTAATTTTCATCATACATTATCTGGAATTTTCATTTCGTCTTCAATGATTATAAAATCAAATAACTATTTTAAGAATACATTTACTTTTTTTACTCAAATGATTAAATTAAGTTAGAGTTTTGATGTGAAATGTATAAGCAATATAATATTTTCATCATATATTATCTGCAAGTTTCATTTAGTCGTCAATGATCATAAAATCAAATAACTATTTTAAGAGCCCATTTACTTCTTTTTACTCAAAATGATTAAATTAAGCTAGAGTTTTGTGATGTGAAATATAAATATAATAAAAATTGACATATTAACTAATTCTCATAATTAAATATTCAAATTTTGAATTCGTGTATTGAAGTTAACAATAAAAGGAAATAAGAGAATTCTTATTCTTTGAAATTCTTTAGTTTTAAGGAATATGAGCTCTAAACGAATAACCTCATTTTTTTCTCTTTTGTCTTTAGTATTCATTAATTAGAAAATTGAATTAGAATTTTTCAATATGAAAAATAGAAAAAAATGTGTTAGAAGTAAAATAATAAGTACATTATTACATAACTACAGTATTAAAAGGGAAAAAAATCTAAGTTTCATATATAATTAATTTAAAATCATATAACAAACAAGGAAAAATTAAAAAACAGCATACGTTAAATGATTTTATATGCATTTTTTCCCAAATTTTTGATGCTTGAATTTGTCCAAGCTCTCGTTGGAAGCTAAATATTATCGTGATTTAGTTTTACCGGAAGTACCAGAGCCAAATTGATACTCAAGAGATCTTTTTCATGCCACATAATCATACGACATGCGTACCTACCATTTTTGCATCCAGAAAATCTATCAACTTCACCCGAGATCGAACATGCAACCTTAGGCTTACGAGACTGCGGCACACTGCCTTAAACCACATAACTGACAGTGATTTCATATATAAGTACTATATTCTTAGAACTTGCAACCAAAATTCATATCACGTGCATACATACTGTGTCTTTTTAAGTAGCTGGTACACTTTACCCTTATTTCTTAAGAATAACTATACTAACAACACCAAAAGTTCAATTCAAAGCAAATCGTACGATAGCTATCAATGATACAGTTACTTTTTTTCTTAATTATGGGCAAATTATTAAAAGAAATTTAAAAGTGGAATAATTTCGCAATCATATAGTACTAGAAATTTCAAATAACTTCGAAAAATAGATCTTACCAGAAATTTTTCTAAAAAAAAAGTATTATAAAGAAAAATTTTTTTATGCCAATTCCTATTTTGAATGGACGAATAAAAAGTATTTTTATCAACGATTGAAAATTTGAGCAATATATATATAGAGAGAGAGAGAGAGGAATGAAATAATAGTAGGAATTGAAAAAATAGCATGATTAGTCTGCAATTGTTGTAAGAATGCACACCCGGTTTGGCTAGTTTGTCTGCCCGGTTTTCGACGTTTTGTCATTGTTTCAACAGTCATATTGTCACAAAATGTAGACGGATCTAAGTTGGCGTCGAAAACCAGTAATTAATTAAATTAATTAATCCGTAGTTAATGAATTAATATTTGAAAAAAAACTTTATTAACACAAGTGTTATCCCCTACAAGTTTAAAAAAAAATTATTTGAACTTGATTGGATGAATAGAAAGTATTTTTTTAACAATTGAAAATTTGAGGAAGATATATATATATATATATATATATACATATAGGGAGAGAATGAGCTAATAGTAGGAATTGAAAAAATGATGCTTGTTTTTATTTAAATCAATAAAATACGTCAACATTTTGAAAAGAAAAAAAATCTTCAAAAACAAAGACAATTAAAATTAATCATTCCAGCAACACTGCGGTTACTTAAACTTTTAACGATAAAGAATAAAAATATTTTTTTAAAAAAAAAAACTTTTAATTTAAATTATTGTTGCGTTTTGAGGTTTCCAGAAATCCCACCATAGTCATCTGCGAACAGAAAAGAGCAGTCTTTCCGGCGCACTTTCGCTTGTCTTTCCTTTATTCAAATCGATTTTCTTCCCACTTTTACATCCGGTTCTTCGAGGAAATCACACGAAAATCCTGCGCTTCGGTGGTGGAAGTTTCATTAGTTTATCTATACGAGTTCTTCAGCGGAAATTTTTTTTTTAAAAAAAAGCCCTTTAAGAAATCTAGGTTTCTTGTAAGGAAGCAAATCGAGGAATTTTTCATAATTAATTATCAAAGGAGAGGTCAGTTTTTTAAATTAATTTGCAACAACACACGTAGCTTATGGAAATGAAGGGATATATTGCATTTTTTTTGCCAAAACCTTGCTTTGATTTTCTTTGATTATGATTAACAGTTTTGTATTGAAAAAGCTGAGCGCAATTAAGAATTTTTCATTTTGAGTACGAATGTAGTAAGACACTGATAAAATATAAATGAGTAATTTTTTTCCCCAACAGATATGTTAAAAATAAGTCGGCGTATTAATTATTATTCAAAGAATGTTTCATAACAGCTTTGAGTAAAAAATTATTAAAAGTGATTTATTATTTTTATAATGAATTGTTTATAATTTAAGTTACTAGTTTTTTTTTTAAAGAAAGTTGTTATAAAATTGATGACTGAGCTTAATATTTGTTTTATTTAAAATGGCAATTGCTGAAATTGTGAATTAATTAACCATTGATCTTCGAAATATGCAATTTAGATCTTTCTTACAACATTTCATTTTATTTCTATTCAAAACATTTATTTCATTACTAATACTAATCTTCTCAAATTCTTTCTAAAAGCCAATGCTTTCAACAATAATAACATCGTGAGGAGACTTAACTGATTCGTTTGAAATAATATCAAAATGAAAATCTGTAAGGATCTCACCGGCGCACCTAAAGGTGGGGGAGGATTGGAAGGAAAACTAGCCATATTTGAAAAACAATCTAATTTATTCATATTATTAACCACAGCTCAAATGCAATCGATCAAGGCTAAGAGATGCACCCAATTAATAAATATGCAGATAATTAACGATGTACGTGAGATATGCGAAGATCTGAATACTTAATGCACTTACTCAAGGCTACAACTCTGCTTCTTAGCTATTTAATCTAGATTCAATCTCCAGTAACAGATCGTCACCCTATGTAATTCAACTATCAAATATTAAATATCCGTGATTGACATTCGATTTGATTAATCAATACTCCGCTAGCTATCTATTCTATCTCTCTTTTCTAACCTGAAAGCCTAGACTATATATAGTTGTCTTAATTTACATAATCACTTCTTCTTCTTCGATGAGGAGTTTTATAATAAAATAATTTTTAAAGATCAGAAATTCCCTAAGAGGACTGTTAATTGAAAGAGCATGGATAGAACAATCCAAAATCGAATTACAGTAATTTAAAAAAAAAGTAGTATGTACTCCAGATTCCTAAGAAAATATTTTATATAATTACTTACTTTACTGTTGAATCAAATTATATGCTTTTTAGAGTGCCTAAAAGCGAAGGATATTGACACTATATATTAGATCTTATGAAAACTATAATGGTAAAGTTTAGCAAAATGTCCATGAAAATTAGATATATTAACTACCAATAAGTTTCGCTCACTTACTATTTAAAACATTATACTAAAATGTTGAATGAGGTATTATTTTCTGAGGAATGCAAATCTCTCTCTCTCTCTCTCTTCGTGCCTTAGACATAAAAAGGCTTTATTATCCATATAAAATAATTCATTGCATTTGCAATAGCTCTATTAGAAGTGTGTTGCACGTTTTGGAGATACATTGAATGTCAATGCGGAAGTGTATATGGGCTGTCTAAAGAGACCATTTGCCAGAAGAAATATAATACGTAGCCGGATTTGGATCCTAAAACCCTTCAAAGTAGACCTCTTGTGCTTTCACATATTTAGCTCCCCGATACTTCCGTTGCCGAAAACTTTTCTGGAAAGTTTAATTTAGAATGATGCTCATTTTTCCGCCATTTCGTTTTGCCGTCATCTACTTAATCTCAAAACGGGATCCTTTCAACGGTGTCTTCAAATTCTGAAGGTCTATGTCTTGAGAGTAGGGTGGTTGGGAAAAGACTGGAATTTTATGCTTTGCTATAAAGGTTGTATTATTTTTGTTCTGCCGACAGCATCTTGGGCACAAATTTCGCAATTATTCTGTGAGTATTCAAATCATCACACGACGATATCTTTTTACCAGACTGTCAAATCTCTTCACAACAACTGCATTTGGATAGGATTGTGGCCTTCCAGAACTCTGGCAGCTCTTCACGGATCTGCGGCACAATGTAAATTGGCTGAGCCACTACTTTCTTTGTGTTACCTCCATAATATCGTCTCCGAACACTTTCTGAATATTACGAAACAATTTGCTTTGAGAATCAACGAGTGTTTGACGAAAATTTATATAATATCTTTGCTCAACTGGTTAACTCATCTTGATATTAATAATAATAATAATAATAATAATAATACATCTGGTGAACATTAAAAACAGAAATAGCGACTAGCACACTTGAACGTGTGGAAAACATGCAAGCATTTGCATTAAGTTGTCTCTTTCTATATGCAAAGTGGGTCTACTCTAGCATCATTACCTGTAAGAAAGAAAATTTAAGGTCGGATACACTTTTTAGACAGCCCTTGTAAAAATGCATAGTTGTTTTTATACTTGAATGGTTTTAACTTGGTTTCAACAATATGTTAGATAATATAAAATAAATATCGCAGTTATAATTGATGACTGTCTCTTTTGTGCAAGACAAAAAAAAAGTAGGAAGTGCAAAGTTAAAGAATATCATCTGTTTTTCAAATACAATTACACGAGAGTTCACCGTATATCTGTAGACTGATTTAAAATTTTAAGTGATACAATTCGTTAAGCAGTAGCAGATTTGTATGTGTGTACAAACTCATTTAAAAGTTGCATAAAATATCTCTAAAAAAAATAAGAACAGCAACCTACAAATGTATATATTTCCCACAAATTACTATTCAAATCAATAATTCATTACGATACAAGTTTTTCATTGGTCAGAAATTCCCCCATAATGATTTTCCGAGTCCAATTCAATCTTCCTTTTATGTGTAAAACTCTAGGTATGCCTTCAGAAATAAAATAAGATAATAGTATTTTTTAAGAGGAGCGCAAAAAATAGCTTCTTCTATCTTGAATACAAGCGAGCTTTTTTTCAGTTGCGAGCTGTATCATAAATTATGAAAACGGGGAGCCGAATTTAATTTGCCAAGCGAAATGGAAATAAACTCGGCTCTAATATACAAGCAAAGTAAGTTGCGCATAGTTTAGTTAAAATGTGTTCCCTTTTGGTACCCAGTTATTCTTTTCAGAAAACGTGTTCCATGGAATAAAGAAATAAATGTATTAAAGAACTCCAAGGGGGTTTTCGTCGCGCCACGAATGAAAAAGTTTAAATTACTTATTATTATAAAATTCTATTCTCATGTATTGTGTTAATGTCTCTGTATTTAAGCAACAAGAAATACTTTTATTTCTCTTAGCGAACACAATAGGAAATTTTAGATGAATGGAGGAGTAAATAAGAATTACGTTTTAAATTATTATTATGTTTTAAAAGTTATTTTTACGTTACATTTTTTCCCCCACTTTTACAATAGATGTAAAACACATTTTTTATTCACAAAAATGTAATTTTTTTTAACAAGAGCAAGGTGAAAATCCAAATACATGTCTTGCCCTAAATCATGTTTTAGCAATTCCCACTTTAAAATTGAAGTGTATAATATTGAAGTTGTTGACAGAGTTTCATTTATTTAGGTTCTGAAATTAACAATACAACTACTGAAATCCAAAAGAAAGTTACCATGGCTAATAGATGTCTTACTAGAATATATGAAAATATATGAAATCAAATTTAATCAAAAGAAAGACAAAGGCTCTATTGTATAAAAGTCTTTTAATATCAGTATTAACTTATGCATGTGAAACTTGGTCCATGTCTCGAGCAGATAAGGACATGATAAGTATCTACGAAAGGAAGATTTTAAGATTTATTTTTGGAGGAATTCAGGAAAATGGAACGTGGTGAAGGAGATCAAATTTTGAGCGCTATCAATCATATAAAGAATCTGACATCGTTAACTTCATCAAAATAAAACGAATTAAATCGCAGGTCACGTTGTCAGAATGGACAAGGACCGCATCACTAAAAAAGTCTTTAATGTCCAACCAAATGGCACACGAAAAAAAGGCAAGCCAAATCTTCGATGAATTGATGGCCCAGAAAAAGATTTCCAAGTTTTGAGAACTAAGAATTGGAGAACACTAGCAGGAAGAAGGCTAGCCTGGAAAAGGCTTCTTGAGAAGGCCAAAGCCCACCCTGTGCTGTCGAGCCACTGAGGAAAGAAGGAAGGGGAAAATAACTGATTCATTATCTTCTCTCATTATATATATGTGTAATGTTGGAAGCAGTCAATAGACATGAAATTCTCTTCTAGTGCCTTCTAGAAGTACTATATTAAAGAATAAGAGAAATTCAGTTTGTAAGCAAAGAAATTGTGTTTTACGTTTTTTTTTTTGACGGGGGAAGTTTCAGTATGCTTCTCGAAGAATACAGAAGTCAGCCGAGAACGATTTTTAGCTTTCGTAGTTGGTACATTGCCATACTGGTCCTTCATTCGGTGTTTGGTTTGGGAAGCCAATCGATTTTATTCCAATACCCTAATATGCATTTCCTGTACACTGAACAGGGGCAGTTACAACTCTGAAGTTTTGGAGTTATTTTTATCACCCCTTAACTTCAATACTTGACCTTGGCCAAATTTCAACAAGAAAATACTATTCTGCATGTAGCACTTAACATTCAGTAATTCTTTATTTCCTACCAGGTTGCATTACTTCCTTATGTAATTCCCTGATCTGTCACCTATCGAATATATGTGTTTGAAGAATATTGACAAGGAACTGGCCAAAACCTCCTTTGATGCTACGCTAGATGAACTTAGCAACATATGGAAACAGCATGTACTGGTATAGATGATATGATGTTTTTTTAAAAAAAACTAAAACTATTCGCACACACATAGCTTACCTTTAGCTCCATCTACCAACCGAAATGACACCAAACTTGGTATGGTGAAGAATAATTACATGTGAAGTAGGATTCTATTGGAAAAAAAATATTAGTTCAAACATCGCTGACAGGAGTATTTATGGCGCTATACAGAGAAAAAAGTGTTACAAAAAGAGAGAAATAATAGCATATACAAAATTATTGTGAAATATGTTAAATTTTATTCACTACATTTATTTTCGCAAGAGGAATTCAATCACATTCAATGTAACCACCGTTCACGGAGATTACCCAGTACATTTTCTGGACAACATTCTCTATGGGCGTATGTAACACGCCGCAACTAATATTCAGCGTGTTTAGTTTGTTACTCCACCAACATAAGCTTTTAATTTCAAATTACTCCAGAGCTGAAAGTCACAAGGAGTTAAGTCAGGGTAACCATGCAACAATAAAACCACGACAGATGGTTCTTTCAGCAGTGAAGTGATGGTCCACAACAACTGTTGTACTTTAACACCAACATGTGGTGTACCATCCTGCATAAAAATTATCCGACCGACTTATTTGCTGAAGTTATGAAATGACATTAGCCAGTATGTTGTGATATCTTTGTGCATTAACGGCACAAAACTTTACGTTACAGGTCCAGTCGGAATGATGGTCTCAGAAAGAATGGCCCAATGAGGAATTCGTCTGAGAAGCCACACGAAATGGAAAACCTTTTTCGGAAAACCGACAAGACTCCTTTCTGTGTGTGTGTGAAAGTTTGTTTATAAACTATATTTTGCAGTTTTATGATTACTCATTTTTAATTTTGATGATGTTTTCGGCATTTTACTAACTGGACACTAAGTTTTAAACACTCAAAACACTCAAGTATTTGTTCCGACTTAAAGAAATTCAAAATTAACAATTTATGAAAATTTCTATGAATCTCATGCACAAAAGTGTTTCGAAAAATGATAGTAGCATTCTTTTTTTTAACATTCTTGAGTCTATATTTCATTGATGAATGAAATACATATGAAGAATGATGATAATGATGATCAATTCATTGATGATGAAAGCGTGTATCCTTACAAATAATATGATCAAATTTATGCTACGAAATTCATTTGCACATAAGTCACAATAATTGATTATTTTTTAAGAAAAATAATCCGTTTGTGTATTATAAATTACAATTAAGAAAAAGAACGATGAAAAGTAGTACGAAGTCCATATTCTACGTTTTAGCAATTTATCATTACGTAGACAATGGAATAGTAAAGCGTTATGAATTCCTTTTTGTTCTACTTTCATCACCAAATACAATCTTACACCGGTTTTCCACTCTCAAAAATTCTCTACCATTCTCTTTCCTTATCTCGATTTCTTCTTCTTCCTGAATTGAAAAGTCATCAAACTTCGATTACACTCTCAGAAAATCGATTTCTATATCTTTAAAGAACATTAATTTATCACTGAATATTTACAGGTAAAAATCGATTTTCTTAAGATATCAGTTTAAGTTCACGATTGTCTGTTTCAGAATATGGTTAACAAGAGCTCTCATGGGCGCCCACAAAGTCATCGGCGTTAAACTTAGCATCTAATGCTTAATGCTAGTAAACCACGCTACTCGAAGTGATAAATGCTGACAGCGTACTACTGTCTCGCAAATTTACGTTCTTAGCAAGTGCTTCAAATAAACGCAGCTGTTTTGAAAGCGTTCATGCTTCTGAGAAACTACTCGAATGCCAGCTTCTTGAATAAGTTGTGCTCTAGAATTCATATCCAGATGTGACTTTGAGCTATATATTTGGCAAAAGAATGAACATACCTGACAAGTAAAGAAGAGAAAATCTCTCACCACATTATGCGCGAGTAGGAAAGCTCACTCAGAGAGATTGTTTAGCAAAAATTACTTTCAACCTTAAGCAACTGAGGTTTTGATATGCTTTATTTCTTATTCCGTTGTATTTGCATATTCATAAGAGCTGCTGTTTCTTCCTTCTTGAATTCTTATGCATTTCCGAATCTTTCTGTGGTAATATATTTTCTAAAATGTTTTGTGGAATTTGGAATAATTTTCATGCTAATATGGAATACAGTGGCAGTGTTTATTATAAGAGTTATGAAAAATATATATATTTTTCGCGCTTCGTAAATTAAAGCATATACTTTTAAAAAATACGATGAATTGATTTACTTTGGAGATTTTATGTTTTTAGCTGTAAAATGATGATTATTTTTTTAAAAAAATAAAGATATACCTTCTTTGCATAATATAGCGGTTATTTCAAAAACAAACTCCATGTTTGATGGATTAATCTAAAAAAAGTAAATTTAATTGGTACAATTGCTTAGAGCATTCAATTTAAAATAGTTAAAAATATGGCAAAAAAAAAGAGAAAAACGTGCTACGTTTACTTCAGTGCTAAAATGTCTTGTATTTTTCATCCCAAGGGCAAAAAAAAAGTTTAAATGTAACATTTAAGATTTAGTTCATAAATCAATGAAATTCAAGGACTACTTTGACTGAATTTATTTATACATTTTCGAATGACATCAGTTCCATTTAGTTATTAAAAGCAGTCTTCCGAATTATAAATTAGATCTTTTTGAATAGCCGAACTTCACAAAAATTGGTGAACGGTATAGTGAGATTACAGGAATCTCATCTCACACAAAATAGATTTACTATAAGCTCTAGCACCAGATGGGCATAAGGGGGTTTGGGGGTTCAGCCATCCCATAGACAAACACATTTTGAATTTTTACCAGAGATTACACCTCTGCTCTTTCGTCTACTTGTTTTGTAGAATGTAACCTCCATAAGAGAAGTATATCTGTGCATGCTACTGAGATGAGGTATGATAGTTTTACAAACAGCTTCAAATTTACGTCTCATGTTGATAAAACATGTTCAGTATGCTGTTTTCATTATCTTCTCTCATCCAGAAACGCAAGGCTTCATATTCAATAGTTGGATGTATTGTATGCTATATAATGTTACGTGCATGACATCGTTCTGTACAGACTTTAAATTAGGAGACATGCGGTATTTCCAAATGCCGAAGTTTTGCTTTGCACTGCGCCATTTGGTGGAGGCACGAGGAACTTTTTTCTTCTTTTAAATACTAGATGAAGTAGTCATCATCTCATCATGCCTTTCGTCAATTTTACTCGCATGAAATTCATTTGAATAATTTTTTGCAATAAGTTGCTTATAAATCTCAAGCTGAAAATTTGGGATACTAAATAAATTTGCTCTTCGTATTCGCTGTTCACTTAGTTTCAGATGTACAATTTGCATTAAATCGCGTGATTTTAAAACCACTTACTATGTGTTTTCTTAAAATAGGACCCTAAGAAATTATGCTCTTTGTGAACTTCTTAACGGGAACGTATCATCAAGAAGTCACATAATAGAATACTGTCTTCTTTGCCAATATGAATGAATTTTGTATTTTTGTTAAGAAAATAAAAACAACGCTCTGTAACATTATGTCAAGCTTCAGCAGAATTGGCTGAATACCAGCTTCCTTAACTATCGTGCTGTAACAGTAATCGAACAGTATCGTGCTGTTACAGTGTACTGAAGTAACAGTTTAATTCTAGGTTCAACTGTTAATTCGACTGAACATGTAATTCACTTCATGTAAATAAAATTTGTTTAAATGCATAAATATTTCCCTATTAGATTTCGACTGTTCCAATGTATTTTCAGAATATATTTTATTAATCAAGCAGATTTTGAATTAAATAAATATTTAGAGAGGGGGAAGAGAGAGGGGAAGAGAGAGAGAGTAAGAAAGAGAGAAATATACAGAAAGTAAATAATTAAGGGCAAATACGTCACGAGATTCCTGTAAATTATACTACTGATAATAAGCAATATTCGCATGAACATATAGCGTTCACTCATACTGTGCTTTTACAATTGATGCATTGAATTTAGCGACATGTATAGTTTGTTAATATATATATATATATATAATTCATAAATATACACAAAATAATTATAAACTTGAGATAACTAGTCAAGATAGTAAAAGGTATATTAGCCACAGTAGTACTATAGCAAACTCCTTGTCTTAGGAACCAGGATTGCAGGTTTAAACAAAGTTTTACGGCCAGCCAACCTTCACCAGTATTTGCCAATACTCTGGGTCTTTGGGAAAGTAAGAAATGTATAGAGAAGTTTAACTATTATTACAAATAAAACCATAATATATTAATATAAAACGATAATATTATGGCCTTTAATAATTACTAGAATATGTTAAACAAAGCTAAACAATTATATAAAGACTTACCTCGTGAGTACAGCAAAACCATTTTCCTGGGCCACAGAAAGGTGAATATCAGTAACGCATAAAATTAGTAAGTTATGATAAAATAACATTAAGTCTATATATATACATTTAAAAACTATAAATTTTGTTTTAAAATTTATAGAAAATAAAATTACAACCCACACATATACAATTAATTTTAAATAATATATATTATTATTCATTTACTTAGCATGTGGTGCCATCTATCGATTAAGTGTACAGCTAATTAAAATGCTATTGTTATTACATATTTCATTACACTAAACTGATAGGAATATAACTATAAATAAAATTAGCAGGATATCCATGTTCAATACAATGCTTAATAAAGTTATTAAAATTTGAATAAATATTCAATTTATTACGATAAATATAATTAAAAATTATATTTCTGTATATAGATATAGATAAATTTGAATTCCAGTATGGCACTTTAAGAATGTTAAAATTAAAATCATCCCTTTTATCATAAATATTACTATGTAATTTATAATCCTAAAAAACAATGATACATCCAATCAATTAGTTTTAACTGGATTATTATTAATTTTAACTAGGTTTAAGTAATTGGCTAAAAAGTAATATTGGGGTTAACATTATCATTTTTCCCATAGGTTAAAATAGATTATCTGTTATTTTCTTCTATTTTTAATATTCAAATGCACTGTGCTACATTTAAAATACCTAAATGTAGCACAGTGCATTTGGATATTAGAAGAAAATAACAACAAATCATCAGAAATATTCCATTTCAAGATGATCAAATATTATATCAATCTAAATTTGAGTTTTCTAAGGTTTTATTTTATAAAAAAATAATATTTTTCCACTTTTATTCAAACAGATCTTAGCAATTTAATTTATATGCATCTGTCCTTTGAAGCCGTTATTGTGTGCAGCGTTAAACATTTTGATTATGGCACTTCATTAAAAAAAAATGTCACTTGATGAAAATGTCTTGAGACTTTGATCAATAATTATTTGATGTGGGAAAAATAATTACTCTTAATTACTACCATTTGAAGAAAAAGGAAGTTAGATAAAAGTTTGTGCGTTAATATTCTAGTAAAACTGATTTGCTTATAATGGAATTATTACCATTCATTTTTTTTTTTTTTTTTTATTTCTCACAGATTGCTTCTCCAGCGAGGCTTGAGCATTTAATATTTTGTCAATTTTGAACGCTCGAAATAAGAATGTGTTGAGTTAGTCCAAGAGTTAGAGAACAAATGCAATTTAGAGAAGTATAATGCAAATTAGAGCTATGGTCAGATGAGGAAAGGAATATCATTTAATAATTCCATCCCGAGATATAACATTACTCTAAGACTTTGTCGTTCTTTTGGATGAAACTTGTAAGTAAAATGGTCACTGCATACCCCATTTCTTGAGAAGAACATAATTTTTGCTGTTGATGGACTTTCTGAGTGATACTAAGAGAAGGTTGTTGTATCAGCTATTACTGTAATTGATACACATTTTCAGTAGGTTTTAAGTGTCATTGGAAAGTTTTTCCGTTGGCATTGTTGGCAGTCTCTTGTTGATAAAGCAGGTCTGTTTGACGAGTGCACCATTGCCATTTGCATCACTAGTCATGATTTATTGGGAATGTCTTAGTTAGATTCTCCATGGATTGCGTTATCAACGAGTAGTGTTAGGATGTGTTGACATCTAATGTGTTTAATTTCTGTGTCTCGTTTCTTTGGTGATAGTTGTTGGTGACAGGTCCTTCATGATGAACTTGACAGCTACTTGGGCAGAGTAATTTGAACGAGCCACTTTAGTGTGTGAAGTGCATGTTTTAGACGACTGGGACGAAAAAATAATCCTTTTCGAGCCAGTCATTAAGCTCCTTGCGACTTGAAGAAGAAGGGATCGCTGCAAGACTTCATGAGATTTAAAGTTCCCCTCGAGAGTTTATCAATCCCGGGATTCACAATATTCTACATATTTGATAGGATTTTCATTTCTTTGTAAACGGGACTCCAACGCACGTCCCAAGTCCACAAAACTTGCCCCATCGCTACTAAATGTTACAGTTACCCTAGTTGAAACTTTGCCTAGATATTTTGTAAGCAGATATTTTTTAATTTTGAATATATTTAAATATTAAAAAAAATTAAGTATGAGATTAGACCTTGATTTTATTGTTTTATTTTATCTGATTCAATTCTATTTCAATGATTCCAGTGAGCCCACGTTCATTCTCGGAAATTTATATAAATAAGCACAAATTGAAATCAACTTTTTGTTTTTGTGTGTGGTATAGTGTTAATCCCTATGTATACGAGTGAAGATATGGATGAAAAATCTAAGTAATATTTGTTTTAATTTTAGCCAGCGTAGGAGATTTTGCTATTCTGTGTTTTAGTCGCTAATATTGATAAATCAAGATTAAATATAGGTTATATTTTTGTAACAATTTCAACTTGCATATTTATTCCTTTTTCTATATTTGATACATTCTGGGAGAACACTTTTAGTTTTATTATTCTTCTCAACTTAAGAATAAAAAACTATGAAGTTCTTAATTTGATTGTGTGTGTGTGTGCTAGCGAGTCTCCAATCAAACCCGGTTAAATTAAAAACAAAAAATCCTTTAAGATCTTATACTATAAAATGACAGGAAGCATGTAAGGCACTTAGAAGCAGAAAAAGTTTTAAAAATGCTACATGATATACATTATATTTGACTGATTTTATAAAATGTTTAATTGAAACTCGAACTTAGTTCATAAATACTGAAAGATGAAATGATATAGTATTTTCCATGTCATAAAAGAGAGAGGGAGAGAGAGAAATTAATTGAATACCCAGAATTAATCATAATAATTTTATAATTTTCACATTTCTGGATACTTTGTGAAATCTCATAGTATTTATATATTTACATTAAATGTACTTCATATTATTAAAATAACTAGGGGTACCTAACTTAATGTAATTAAGGTAAAAAAGAGTAGTAGTATTTCTTATTTCCCAAATATAAATAGTTTTTCTGCCGCCATTTTTAATTTTTTGAATAGACAATCAATGCTATCCCTTTAAAAATATAAGGGATAAGGTTTCACTTCAGTCAAAAAAATAATGCAAAATAAAAATATTTTTAAATACTTAATCAAGTGCTAGACAATTTTTTTTAACTGATGCGTAAAATTAGAGTTACTTTTTATTACATTTGATGTCAGCTACAAACAAAAACGCACAATAGCTTCTTCATGATACCATCTGATAAGGTAATGACACAAAGCGTGCTCTTTAATTGTCTTTTTAGGATGAAAGAAGCGAAAATCGTAAATAAAAGGGTTTGCAGTGTTCTAGAATACTCTAGGGAATAGAGTTCGAAGTCTCTTATTCTGAGTAGACTTAACCATTAAGCACTCTAGATGTAGTCTCTGGGGTCTATGAAATTTTTAAGACTTTCGGAGAAAGAGAGAAAATGAGAAAAAGAAAAAAAATCAGCAACGGAAAGATTGCCAAGTTGGAAATTCGATGCATCTAAAGCAGTAAGATAAATCCACAAAAATAAAATCATTTTTAGGAAAAAAAATTTAAATATTTATCAAAAACATTTCTTTAATACTAGATTTTAATTCAATGTCCTTAGTCGAGAGCCTTTTCAGTACGCACACATTTCTATTTATTTGTTTTCCTGTACAAAAAAGGGTATGATTTTGCTTTATATTTGGGTGGATATCGGATTCAAATTGCCGCGAAAGTTTTGTCTGTCTGTTATTAAATTTCTGATATAAATAATTTGAAATACAGAATTTTCTCCCAGTTTTTATAACATATATATATATATATATAAGGGGTGATCAAATGAAAAGGTACGAAGCGACATAAAAATGAAACAGTTAAATATTTGCATATTCCGCCAAGGGAGAATGTAGCGAGACATCTCGGGATGCCATTGGAGACTCTGACTGGGATCGGATCATGCGCGGGTGCCCGAGAGAGCAAAGGCTCTTATAAAAAGCGGCGTCCAAATGATGCGAGTACAGAATGACTCGAGCACAGAAAAAGCATTAACTCCGATGTGTACTGTGAGACACTCCGACGCCTACGCAGGTCCATCAAGAACAAAAGACCGGGGCTGCTCACGGAGGGCGTGGTTCTGCTCCACGATAACACGCGTCCACACGTCTCCAGAGTCACACAAATGGAACTGGACAAGTTCCAATGGGAGACGTTGGACCATCCGTCCTACAGTCCGGAGATGTCACCCTGCGATTTCCATGTGTTTGGTCCACTGAAGAAACACCTGAAAGGAAAGCGCTTCAACTCCGACGACGTACTCAAGGACACTGTGAAGGACTGGGTCTCGTCACAGCCACAGGAATTCTGGGAACAAGGAATCCTGCCGCTTGTTCATCAGTGGGATCGTTGTGCTCAGGCCTATGGTGTATATTTTGAATAAAGTCTATATTTGTACCCACCGTGTCGTTTCGTACCTTTTCATTTGATCACCCCTTGTATATAAATTTTCCCCCAAAATACTTAACATTATTTTTTCTCTGTCATGGCAAGCAAAATTAGGTGAATCAGAATTTTGTTTTTATAGCTGCATATGTTTCTTCTAACTAAAATGACTTCTTAAATACATTTTTCAGTTACGAATTTTTAAATCTTATCACATTTAAATATCTTTCTATGTTATTTTCCACTAATGCGCAACACAGTACGTCGTGCCCAAAAGAACAGAATTCTATCTTTTCTAAATACAACAAAACCAAGCCCTGTCCAAAGGACTAAAAAAATTGAAAAATAACTCTCTTTCCTTAACACAAATTTCAGTCCAGTGATTCGTGCTAAAAAAAGAGACTCTCTTTTCTTTGTCCGTCTCGATCCTACACAACGCCCTTCTTCTTTAGAAATAACAACCACCCTACAGATGCGGAGAATGGCACCAAACACTTAATAATCTGCCGCCAAAAGTTGCCAAACATTACACACATTATCTCTGTGGTTTAATAACTATTAACTTCTCTAATAAGATATACACAGCAGACTTAAACATATGTATGAGTTTATCATCAGTCAATCAAACGCGGTCGCGTTAGCTTAGTGGTCATGGTAAGAGACTCATGACCGGCGTGTCAGGAGTTCGAACCCTAGCACCACACTGACGACCCCCCGTGTCAAGAGGCTGATGCACGTTAAATTTGTCAAGGATGTGTGGAGGAGTGAGGAATGCCAGCTCATCAGTCGTCCTCCTCAATTGATCGTAATTCAAAATTACGAGCCATTTGACTGTCTGTTTTGTTGATTCTTCTTCAAACAACCCTTTTTCGGTTTCCTTTAAATAGATTTTTCGTAAAAAAAGTATTCTATTAAAAATCAGATATTTTCTCCCAAAATCAGACTGCAAATTGCATATAATTTTGCTACTATTTTTAATTCAATACTCTTTCACGAAATTCTTTACCTTTAATACGTCATTAACTTTCGCAAGAAATGTTGTGAAATTACAGTTATTAACTTTGTTGCAATTGCTTCTTTTTATTCATTTGAGGAAATTTTTTAAAATCATGAATCAATGAGAATTATAAAGACCCAAATACTGAGATATCAACTAATGTCAAGAATAGTTATTTTTATCCCTTTTTTTGTCTAGTAATCTAAAATCATACTACAGGATGGCTATCGCGTACGTGCGTCTAGACATCTAACCAGACTACATAAGAAAAATTGCTGAAACACATGTTGACAAAATAAATGAGTTTTTGAAAGCACTGCCAAATGTATATTGCCTTTTACTACTTGATAAAATGGAAAAATCCCAAGATTTAATTCTTTCTTATATAAATAATATAAAAAAATATATCTCTTATAAAAACGTTAACTTTCTCTTGACAGCATTTTGACTTGTAATGGTCCTGACCTCTCCAGGACTTCGTGTAATTAATCAACTACTAATTTATCCGTCTAACGGGATTTAACTGTAACTTTAACACTTCAAAATTATGTACTAAGCGTTTTTCAATTTGTCGTTAGGTAATTGACATCGTTCAATATCTTATAACCAATCAAAGAAGCTTTTCACGGAAGTCGTATGATTTGTGGAACATCCGGTTGCCGTTTTGTATATAAGCCGAAAACTATGAAAAATTCACCCCTCTTTTTGTCTCCGTCAATATTATATTTTGTTTAAAATTAATTGTATATGTGTGGGTTGTGTACTTTTATTTTCTATAAATTCTAAAACAAAATTTAGAGTTTTTAAATGTGTATATATAGACTTAATGTTATTTTATCAAAACTTACTAATTTTATGCGCTACTGATATTCAATTTTTTGTTGACCGGGAAAATGGTTTTGCTGTACTCACGTGGTAAGTCTTTTAAGTCTTTATATAATTGTTTTAGCTTTGTTTAACATATTCTAGTAATTATTATAGGCTATAATATTATCGTTTTATATTAATAGATTATGGTTTTATTTGTAATAATAACAACTTCTCTAGACATTTCTTACTTTCCCTATGACCCAGAGTATTGGCAAATACAGGTGAAGGTTGGCTAGCCGCAAAGCTTTATTTAAACCTGTAATCCTGGTTCCTAAGGCCAGGAGTTTGCTTTAGTGGCTAAGACTTTATACTATCATGACTATAGTTATCTTAGGTTTATAACTAATTTGTGTGTGTGTATATTTTTGATATATATATATATATATATATATTACAAAAGTATACAAAAAATAGTTATATATCTAAGATAACTATAGTCATGATAGAATAGATTTAGCCACAGAAATACTAGAGCAAACTCCTTATAAATATCTCCTTATATAATCTGGCAATAATATTCATATTTCCAAGTTAAATATACTTATAATTACCTACATATTCAATTTACAGAAGGTGTAACAATAGCTCTTAAAATTATTATATTCCTTTACTTTTTATTTTTAACCTTAGTAATATTTTACAGACAAATGCCAAGATATTCCTAGAGTTACTCCTGTAATGTTTAACTTAATAAACGTACTCAATAATTATTTAAAAAAATTATTTTATACTTTTTTCTGTGTGCTTCAATACAGCCAATAATTTTATCCTTTGAATCTGTATTTGACTCCAGAATCTGCCAATAACTTGTTTATTGTACATGGGTTCAGCACTGACTTTGCATTTTTGAATGTATTTTTAGGTAAGTTATTTTTTTCTTGTAATGTATTTAGAAATTCTATCCATTATGTTTTAAATAAGATTTAGCTCAGTATTCTAAGCAAAAAAGGGGGAAGGAAGAAGGAAGCTAGCCGCAAAATTGGTTATATAAACTCCACTTTTCTAAAAAATTATATTAAGAGCTGTCCTAAGTCAGCAATGCTTATAATACCGAAGCATCCGTATATCTTTTAAGTTCCAGTATCTGTTTCCTTTTTTTATGTTTTGGTGTTCACTCATTTCTGTCTATACAGTAGAGATTTATATAAAAAACTCTCTCTCTCTCTCTATATACATATATATACTTATGCATTGATATCAGCGTGATTTCTTCAAAGAGCTTATTTCTGATGTTGATGAATTAATTAAATTAACGCAGTTGATTAATTTTTTCAAAAAATACTTTTTTTTTTATTACGGTATTTGACGTGTTCCGGTTTTAAAAAGACCACTGTTCTAAATAGTTTATATTCCATTTTTTATTCCTTTTCTTTCATTAGTTTCAGATATTGTAGGAGACTATTAGTATGCCATATATACATCTGATTGCATTATGAAACTAATATGCAAAATGCTTAAATTTTTTTTTATCAGTAACAGAATTTTCCGAAGTTTCTTTTAATTTATTTTTACTTTACGCCTTTTATTTTACTTTAAATAAAAAAAAGCAATTAAAAAAAGTATGGTGATAGTTTAAAATAAAACAAATAGTTGGTAATATTTCTCGTTTCTGTACATCGCATGATAACATAACCGAAAATTAAAAATTGTAAATTAGTACACGTTCCCTTAACGCTAAAAAATTGAGAATAGCAATCATAACTCGTTTTTTAATATTTCGAAAGCTATGGGATAACTGGATAAAAATTTGGATACAGGGAAGACATGAAAAGACACGGAAAATCCTAATACTTAAAAATGTTGCTCCACTTTACAGTTTCCGTTGTTTTCATTACTCTCTTATATAATACAAGTAATATTTTCATAATAACAATATTTTTTAAATTTTTTATGTATTTTTAGAATTGTTACATTGTTATTCATTACTTGGTGCAAATATCTGAAATACGTTGAGTTGAAAATTTTATATAATTAAGTGTCTAAGAGACATTGAACATTAAAATTCCTATTTTTAAAACTGATGTAACCCTTTTAATAGAGTTTTATTAAAGTTGCTAATTTAATCATAAGAGGGTGACGGAGAAAGAATAGCACTTACCATGAGAAAATTGTTTTTTTAGAAATCAATTGACAAAGTTGAGTACAAATTAACTAATTGACCCATAAAACTCAAAATTTGGTTCTATTTGTGTGTGGGAATATTAAACAGATGTATCAGTTATGTACAGCTGCAATGAGTTTTTAAGTTTTATTAATGTTATCCTACTCTACTGTGACTTAACATAAACCTAAATTTTAAATTGATTTTTAGCAATGTCATACACTTCTTCACAACAAACTTTTCTCTTTTCTCAACTAATTCTGGTGAGTGGACAATAGAGCTTTCTCTAAGGTTCCCGTAAATGTGTTACCGTTACCGTTACGTATTTCATACTCTTTGAAGCTACATGGTGGCCGCGGTAGCCTAGTGGCCAAAGTAACGGACTCGTGGCCGGCGTGTCATGAGTTAGAGCCTGGTGCCACTGAAGACGAGCCGTGTAGGGGAGTGATGCACGTTAAATCAGGGGCCTTCTTAGGTGTCGTCCTCGTCACTTGACCATCGCTTAATTTTACGAGATCCGTTGCCAAAAGCCCTCGTGTAGCTAGCTGAACAGTGTGACATTAATATTCCCTCACTTGAAGCTGCATGACGTATATTGCGAATGGACCTTGTAAGGGGCGAACACTTCTGAGCCTCGGTCACATGACAAAGACAATACTTAATTGGCTCTTCAAAACCCTTGTGGTTATGGTCACGAACTCCCTACCAAAGTGTCTCGTGTGTAATTCCAGGTGCCACTGAAGACCTAGCGTGTAGAGGGGGCCGATGCACGAAAAATCAGTCGAGGTTGAATGTTTTCCCGTTGGTGTGGTGTGGTAGTTAGGATAGGGAGGTGAAAGCTAGGGTGTCATCCTTGTCACTTGACCGAGGTTCAAAGTTACGTGGTCCTCTTATTTTTTTTGCAGTGCTACGTTAACTAAGCTTTCACTCACTCTCTCCGAAACTTCATACCACTCCAAAGTACGAATTTTGAGCTACGACGAATTTAACGTGCTTCAGTTCCTCTACATGGCTGGTCGTAGTCACACCTGGTCTCGACCCCCTTCCCCAGTTTAAGGCCACTCAGCAACAACGACCACCGAAATTACTGAAAGAAGTTAGTTCAAATGAAAAACAATAGACATGAGAAAAATGTACTATCGAAAAAATAGTTACATATTTTAGCACTTTCCTAATAATATAGAATCTGTAAATAATAATAAAAAATATTTTTTATTGAAATCCTGACAGCCGAAGAACTACAGTTTATTCAATTCCTACAGTTCACTCTCTCCCTCTCTCTATTTATATATATACACTCAACAGCCAAAACATTATGCCCGCCCCTACAATTTGCAATGAACTCGCCTGGATGACGTGGAAGGCACATGATGAGGTGGAAGTGGTATTTAACTGCTGCTGGAGAGTCTGAAGAATCATTCTTTCGCTTACTTCTGTGTGTGATGGGAAAGGCTGCGGATCTAAGCGACTTTGATAGAGGGCAGATTCTTATGGCTCGAAGGCTCAGAACAAGTATTTCCGAAACTGCACGACTCGTGGGTTGTTCGCGATCTACAAATGTTAGTATTTATGCAAAGGGGATGAATGACGGTGAAACCAGTAGTAGACGACATGGTGTTGGACGTCCACACGCTATCAAAGAAAAGGTCGTCGGAGACTGTCTCGCATGGTGAAGCAAAACCGGAGCCAAACAGTGGCTCAGCTGACAGTCCAATACAATGCAGGGCCAAGTAGAATAGTATCAGAGCACACTGTTCAGCGGACAATGTTGGATATGGGGCTACGTAGCAAACGTCCTACTCGTGTGCCTTTACTGACCAAGCGTCATCGCCAACTGCGCCTGCGCTGGGCCCGGGAACATCGAGACTGGTCCATGGATCAGTGGGAGAGAGTTGCCTGGCCAGTGGAATCACGGTTTGTCATTCATCACGCTGATGGCCATGTCAGGATACACCGTCTTCCAGGTGAACAGTTGCTCCCTCAATGTACAGTAGGTCATACACAAGCCGGCGGTATTATGCTTTGGGGGACGCTCTCTTGGGCGTCTCTTGGACCCGTGTGGATGTGGTAGAGCAGACCATGAATGCTACAGTGTATCTGAACATCATTGCGGATCAGTTGCACCCTTACATGACCTCTATTTTTCCAGCTGGAAATGGAATGTTCCAACAGGACAACGTCCCGTGTCACAAGGCTAAAATTGTGTTGGAGTGGTTCCAGGACATGATGCTGAATTCCAGTTAATATCCTGGCCACCTACCTCACCGGATCTCAATCCGATAGAACACATTTGGGATGTCATGGAACGGCAGCTCAGAGTTCAAAGAGCACCAATTTGCAATATCTCGGATTTGCGTGACCGCTGCTTAAACATCTGGTACAATCTGTCTCCAGCCATCTACCAAAGACTTGTGGCATCCATGTCAAGGCGGGTTGAAGCTGTGTTGCGCGCCAAAGGTGGGCCAACTCGTTATTGACAGGTGGTCATAATGTTTTGGCTCTTGAGTGCATATATATATATCTTGTTCAAATTTTCAATCGTGAATAAAATACTTTCTATTCATCTATTCAAATTCAAATACATTTTTTTTAGCTTGTAGATCATGCACTTGATGTTACTACAGTTTTTTCAAATATTAATCCATTAATTAAATTAAAAAATGAATAAATGGTAATAAACACAAAAATAATAGTCTAACAGCATATATAGAAAGTAAAGTCGTTTGTTGAGTCCCTGTAACACAATGGATAGCACTTTGGACTTCTGATCCAAACGTCGTGGGTTCGAATTCCACCTGGGATGGCCTAATTTCTAAAAGTGTGTTTTATTTTTTACTATACAATTTTATTAGAATAATTAAATAGTAACAAACACAAAAAAATAGCCCAACACCATATATAGAACAGAAAATGGAAAATTATTTTGCAAGGAAAATCGCTTTCTATTTTGTCACTTAATATTGTGATTCTGTCATATGTATATACACTCACTTCCAAAAGTTAAGAACGGAGAGGAAAATGCTAATTCCGGAAGCCAATCAGAATTGAAGAGGAAGAAATTCGCTGCAGTGGTAGATGGATGGATGCAAATATGTTAGGTAACAGCCAATTGTGCTTCAATGTCAAGAAATATGCAAAAAGGGCAATCTTATAAGAAGCCAGCTTTATGAAGGGTTACAGAAGTTGATTGTAAGGGCTGATAGAAGGTGTTTAAAGCTTTCGTACAATTTGTTTTCAAGACATACGTGTTGCTATGACTTCCAGAAAACGAATGGAAGATTCTGAGAACGGGAGTGCTGTGCGGCGCATTGAAGCAGGACAGTCGATCACAGATGTTGCTCTTTTCTTCGACGTTCATCAATCTGTAATTTCACGTTTATGGAAACAATTCCAAACCACACAGACAGTTATCCGAAGGCCCGTAGGTGGTCGGCCAAGGGTTACAACCCCCGTGGAAGATCGATATATTGCTATTGTAGCCAAGAGGAATCGCAGAGCGACCTCCACACGTGTGACATCTATGGTTACAGCGCCCATTGGTAAGGCTATATCTGCAGCTACTATACGCCGAAGATTACATATGAATGGACTGTATGCCCGGGTACCTCGAGTTTGTGTTCCTCTATCCGTCCAATCAAGAGGGGCACGATTAAAGTGATGCCGGGAATATGGCAATTGGACTGTGTCGGACTGGGGCAATGACATTTTACTGATGAGTCAAGATTTGCTCTGGAGCCAGATGACAAGCGTATAAGGATATGGCGTAAACAAGGAACACGCAATCAGCCCCAAAACATCACCGAACATCACGCATTCCGAGGCGGATGCATTATGGTGTGGACAAGGATTTCATTAGGATACCGCACCAACCTGCACATCTTTAAACGGGGGTTCTGTGACGTCTGTCCGGTATCGAGATGAAGTCCTAGAACACATTGTGAGATTGTACGCTGCAGCAGTTGGCTCTACTTTTGTTTTAATGGACGATAACGCACGTCCCAATAAAGCTGACATCGTCGATGACTACTTGGAGAGTAAAGGGATTGCGCGTATGGAGTGGCCAGCATATTCGCCCGACCTTAATCCCATTGAAATTCTTTGGGATGCTCTCGGCCGAGCTGTATTTTCACGTTTTCCACCTCCAGCCACTTTTATTGAGCTGGAAACGGCTCTACAAGAAGAATGGCGATTGCTTAATTCTGCGGTGGTTGACCACCTTATTGAAAGCATGGTCAGAAGGTGTAAACTTTGCATACAGATGAGGGGAGTCACATACCCTATTATTGTCTCCCCCCCCTTTTATGCTGTTTATTTTCACTTTATACATAATTCTGTTTAAGTCTCCGGTATGATATTATCTGATAACTTACAAAAATTTAATATTGTTTTCATTTATGTATATAATTATTGATTTTGTTTTATGTATAAATATATATGCTACTTTACTGCCAAATTTTGTGTCAATCAAAGCAGTATTTGTTGATTTTTTTGCATTTTACATCGTCTTGCTTAACTTTTGGAAGTGAGTGTGCATATTTATATTAATTATAATTATTTAATAAAAAGTAACTAAAATAAAATTTTTCTTTGTTGACCTAAGTAGGAATTGACTTAAATTTTTTTTATATGACTTGTTTTTAATCAGAATTCATATTTACGGTTGAAATTTTGAAGATATGTGTATTAATATAATATATAAGTTATTCTATATATTTATCAGAAAATGAACTTCATGGACTTATTAATTACGACTAAAAGAAAGGATTGAGAGGAATTTTTTCTTTACTCAAGGTTTACAGTTTCCTCCTCTTATTTCTGTGGCTAGAATAGTCTTCTACAAAAACTTTATTAACAATGATAGCAATATAATCGAATAAATAGTTATGTACTGAATGAAAAACAATTGTTTAATAACTCGAACAAGGTAAATTATACGTATAGTATTACAAGAAATATTCTAAAAATATCATATAATATTTATCACTAGGGAAAAAATGCAAAGATTCAAGTTTTTAAGTCCCCAAGATTTTTTCGAGAATAATTTATCTGTAATGAGAGATGAAGATAGAGAGAGAAAGAGAGAGAACATTTATAAAAAAATATAAAGGAGAGTTTGTGTAAAATAAGCTTGCTTGTTATAAATCAGACTTAATGAGATCCAACAAACCTCTATTATTAAAACAAAAGTAAATGGCAAATTCTTCTAACTAAAATTTATAGTAAATGAAATGATTCTAAGAAACAACTGATATACTTTCAAAAATAAGTGCAAAAAAAAAATACTTCTTTAAAAAAATTCTTTAAAAATGTCTTTTTTTGTGGCTTTGATTCCTTTTTCCCAAATAATTAATTTGATATTTAAATGCATTCTTTCGTATTTGATTGGTTTCTCCTTTGTCCAAAAGCTTGATAAAAATATAGAAATTGAATCAATTTTTTATAATATTATTTGAATCTCTTTACTTACTAAAAAAATTAACTTCGCTTGTTATTCCAACCATTTTCATTTTCTAGACATGTTTCAGGCATCGCATAGACAGTCGATTCTGTAATAAGGTTCTTGTAATTTTTTCCCCTCAAATATCTCTAGATGACAGTTTTTCATAATTAGTTTCAAAGAAAAATATAGATTAACAATATTTTATCTCGGAAAATGTAAAATATGGTCAATCAAAGATTTTAATTCCGAAGAAGTAATTATTTTAGTAACAATACTTCAATCCATGTAGCGGTATTTCTATCTCATTATTAAAATTTGATTGGATTCATGAGATTAAACAGAAAAAAAATGTAATTTGAAGCGATTTTATCACAGGTCAGAGTGAGCTGATAATTATTCACAGACTGGAACTGAACTTAATTTGAATTAAAAATATTCGATTTAATGTGATGCAATATTAAAACTTTTAAATTTTATGGCATTTAATTAGAATTAAGTATTATGCAACACATTGTAGGTTTCCAGAAAAAAAAACGCAACACCAATTGGATATAATAAATATCACACCAGAGATAATTTTGTTGATAATTTCAAAAAGGACCTTTGTAATTATAAGAGCTATGGCAATAACTCTTTTCATTTTTCAAAACGATACAATGAGGGGGAGGTATATTTAAGTAGTCACCTTTTTTTAAGGTATACCAAAAACAAGTAGCACCACACAAGGTCCCTTAAGATTTAAAGTCAAGCAATCACTATTGCTACGATGGTCATAGGACTCGATACTATTTGAGAAACTAGATCCCAATTCATTTAATCTGGTAAGAGAAATCGGATTGCACAATATACACTGGTAAACAAAAAAGTTTATATATATATATCTAATATATAAAATTCTCGTGTCACAGTGTTTGTAACCAAACTCCTCCGAAACGGTGTGGCCGATTCTTATGAAATTTTGTGCGTATATTCATTAGGTCTGAGAATAGGACGTAAACTATTTTTCATTCCGATATTGTAATTAGTTAAAAAGATATTAATTAAAAATCTTAAAACGCATAATTGTCTTAACTCTGCGCGTTATTTTCCCCGCCTAGCGTCCTGAATGAACAAAAGGCGAAATTTTTCGGTATTCTCGACGTTATATTTAAACAGTCATCCGATTTTCGTTTCTTAAATCAGACAAAAATAAATTACAGAATCGGAAAGATCATTTCTTTCGCCACGATACAGTATAATTGTTTTTGCAAAATAATAATATTTTCTATTTTTTAAGATTTTTTAAAAAATAGTTAAAATTGATGCGTTTTTATAAAAATTATTTCGAAATTGTTGCGTATGAATTTATTTTCGTGTTATGAAAACGATATTCTACACTAAATAACTTCAAGCCTTTTTCTTTTAGAACCAGTCATTTAAAAAATAAAATGCCCAAAACTTTTTTTAAAGATTTTTCGAAAAATTGTCGAAATTTTTAACTTAACATTGAATAACTGTTATTTAAGATTATCACACGAAACTTTTGTTGCGTTTGTAGAATAATGTTATCAAACCTGTGCGAATATTGAAAAAATTGCTTAAAAATGACGGATTTTAAAAACTTTTTTGTGATTTTCGTAAAATAACGTTATTGCAAGAAATAATCTAAACAGTATTTTTTGTACATTTTTTATTTAAAAGTCCTTCGTTTTCGAAATTAATGTGTGAAGTTTGAAAGCATTAACTTAAAAATTAAGCCCTAAAAAAATAAAAACTTTAATAAAAAATACGCGATTTTACAGTTTGCCAAGCCTTGGCGTCGAAAAATGGTTTCGTGCCAAATAGCTTTCAACTGTTTCCCCTGAAACTTCACATCTAACTCAAGGGTTACACCAATAAGTTCTGACTTAAACATGCGAAAATCAGCAAATTTGGCAAGTAAAAAAAATGCGAGTGAAAAATTTATTTTTGCTTCAATTTTCATCATTTTCTCTTTATATAATTTTCAAAATTAAATCATTATTGATGTCAGATTAAGATGAAAGAATGTATTCAATACATTTCTGAGAATCATTTAAAATATTTATCTGTATCAAATCAGTGATTTAAAAAATAAAAAGCCAAAAACTTTTTGAACAAATTTTAATAAAACACTCAAAATACTTAAATCAATCGTTTAATGATTTCTTCTTTAAAAAAGATAATTGCATGAAACTTTATTCCCATGTGTCGAACATTTAAAAAAATCCTCACAATTTTACTTCAAGATTTAAAATAGTAGTGAAATTTTGTAATTTGAAAAATTTCTACTTTTCTGTCTTTTTTCAACATACAACTATTTTTAAAAAGGCTACATTTTCGTTTCCGAGGACTAAAAAACTGCAACGAAAGAATTGGAAAGTGGGTGAGGGATTTATAAATTCGCACTGTTCACCTACTCGAGAGTTTTTGGCGAAGGACTTCGAAATTTTAAGCCACGGTCAAGTGATGAGGACGACACCTGAGCCTTTCACCTATCTCTCCTAATTACCACACCAACTTAAGAACAAATTTCGAAAAAGGGAGTTTTTATGACAAAGTTAAATAAAGCACTCACATCGCGCGCATACACACACATAAGTGCTATCGTCCTAAGGGAAACAGGAAATTCCCATGGGGATGAAGTTATTCACTCGGTAAAAGCCCGTGCAACCCCGGGGTAAGCGGAGAGGAAAGAAACAAAGAAGTCAAAGTAATTTCGAAAAATAATATTGGAAGTGCTGATTTTGTCAAGAGAAGGGAAAATGTTAAACGAGAAAGCCATGATACGCACTCACGGGCCATGCACTCACATCGTACGTGTCACACCCACACAGAAGTGCTGGCGTCAGAAATAAAGGAGGAAATTAACATGGGGATTAAGTTATACCCTCGGTAAAAGCCCGAGCAACGCCGGGCCGGGTCAGATAGTATATATATGTATATATAAGGAACAAGAGCACGTTTTTTCATTGATATTTCATAAGCTACTCAGCTGTTTTTAATGAAAATTTGGTAGACATAAAAACGAAAAGATGCTTTTATTAATTATTCAATCAAAATTTGATATCTCTCTTTTATTTAATGCAAATTAAGAAAAGTGATTAAACAATTACTTCAAAAACAATTCCGTATAGTCTTAGGTTCACTCACGCTTCTGTAGGCTTACTTTTGTTTTTGTAACGTTTGCAAACAATGGCACAAAGTCAACGTCCAGTTGTTGGATTATGATGTAAAGCAGTAAGGAGATTAGAGACAAATAAATCCAAAGCGAAATAGCAAGATGGCTCAATGTGCCTCAAATTTTTTTCAAATTAAAGAACCAGTTATAGAACACCTGAATAATACTAAGAAGATCAATTATTGGGTTCTCAAGAACCACAATAATCCACAATGACCACTACTTGGCGGTGACAGCAAAGCACAATATGGGTATAACAGCCACTGAGCTCGCAAATGAGTACTCCTCTACTTCTGATAACTCAGTTTTGAGGCTTACTAATTACTGAAGTCTTAGTGAGGTAGGGTGTTTTTCTAGGAAATTAGTGGCCTGAATCCCACTCAGTCCAGGTCACAGGAGACCGTCTGATGGTGCATCATCTTTGAACACAGAAGCAGTGGGCATGTTTCTCTTCACTGATGAACACACTTCTCTTCATGCAGTCTGAATAATAACTCTCGTTATGTTCACATATGGAGAAAGCCAGGGATACCACCAGTATCATAGAAATAACTTCAATATTGGTGGTATGGTCTGGGCCGGTGTGGTATTGGACGGGAGTAAAGAGCTGTATGTCTTTTGGGGAGGCACC
This sequence comes from Trichonephila clavata, assembly GCA_019973975.1. Taxonomy (NCBI): domain Eukaryota; kingdom Metazoa; phylum Arthropoda; class Arachnida; order Araneae; family Nephilidae; genus Trichonephila; species Trichonephila clavata. The sequence continues at coordinate 94,274 of BMAO01008528.1, forward strand.
TTGACAGCTCTGAGGTATATGAATCAGATCTTAGTTTGTAAAAAGTGCATTTGTGTGTGTGTGGCATCCAGTTTATGGACAATAACGCTTGTCCACAGAGGGCTTTGCTGACGATGAATATCTCGAGATCGAAGTGTATTCAGATTACGGAGTGGTCTGCTAGATATAAAAACCTGGATCTTATAGAAGATATTTAGGGAGTTCCTGGCAAAGCAATACTCTTGGAATATGAAATGCTCTTTGATTGACTAGCCTCTTTCTGGAACTAAGAAATGACTTAGAGGAGGAGTGAGGTTTACTCTGTCCCGATATATCATATACTGTCTCGTAAACTACATGATAATTCGTTGTGAGAGCTGTACTGCTGTAAGGGGCAATCATTTATGTCATTACACTCTTCTTAAGTTGCTGTATCATTTTTAGACAATCTTACTTTCATGAACAGAAATCATGATAATAAGGAAATGACATTAGTATTTTATTATTGCCTTTTTAGTCATACTTTCAAGTACTTTAAAACCAAATTTCACGAAAATCGGTTTATTAATTTTTGAAAATTCCATGAAAAGGTGTTTTCCTAAACTTTCCCATACCAGTGCAGAATAGTCCAAATGCTTCTGTTTTATTTAGCTAATATTGTATAAAAATAAGTTTATCTTTTTATTGATTTTTCTACTGAGAAATATAATTATTAAAATTTGTTATATATATATACAGACACTGGATTCAACGGGTTAAAATGTTTAATATATGGGATAACCTTACCAACAATATTAATTGTTTTTATATAGAATCTTTGTTTTTCATAATTGTTGTTAGGGATTTTAATGGAAATTTTTTAAGTGGGGGGCGTTAGTGTTTCTATAATCAATAAATGCCTTAAGTACAATATATTTGGTCTGTTTTATTTAGGAAAGCACCTCTACTTATTGCCTCTCAAAAGTAGATGCCAATTTTCGATGAACGTACCATAAATGTCTGATATAAATATAGATTCCAAAATTATATATTACGTTTGTTTTACTATGTCAAGGGAATCTCTATGGTAACTGTCTATAGTTGAATTTTTATATCTAATTTTAGAAATTCGTAATGAATATATTTCACATCTCTAAGCCGTGTGGTGGGGCTGATGCTTGGTAAATATTTTGAAGTCAATATTCTCCCGTTGGCGTGGTGAGAAAGCTTGGAGATGGGGTACCAGCTCAGGTATCATTCTCGTCACTTGACCATCGTTCAAAATTACGAGGTCCATTGCCAGTTGCCCTCACTTTGCTTTATAGGGAAATGTTAATATCTCCTTCGCTCCACATCTCCAATACCAAAAATATAAGGTGATCCTTTTTCAACTGTGACTTCATTGCTTTTAATTATCAAAAACGAATAAATTTGAAAAAATTCCTATGAGGAAAATTTTTATCCATAATTTATGAGAAAAAATATAAACTAAGTTTTTACAACGTCATTAAAAATGACAATTTTCCAGAACTACGATAACGACTCGCATATAAGAATCTAATAAAACTCCCGTAATATGCGTGTAGATGACCTTTCCCAATTCTGACACCGTTATAAAAACTTTTTTGAGACAAATGACGAGTAATCCTTGATGTAACGATTGCCAATATACTTTATCAAAAAAGACAAAATAAACAAAAATTCTAAGAAGTCTGATTTAATATATTTAAAAAAATCGTTAATTCAGGAAAGAATAAGAGAGTGATATACGAACATAAATAATGTTTTTAATCAGAAGTTTTCGACAAGTCACTTTACTGACCAAGGTTCATTTATTGCTAATACTGTTAATGCAGTATCATTGTGTAAGATCTTTATTATTGATAATTTCAATATTGAAATTTTATATGGATTTGCTGAGTAATGACGTAGGGCTGAATGCCTTTCAAAATCCTATGTTCAGGCTCTTTCTAAGTGAGTGAGAGTTGTAATAATCTCGTATTATTAAGCTGCACGAAGGCTATTGGTGAAAGACCTCATAATTTCGAATCATGATCAAGTGATGAGGACGATACCTGTGAGCTGGCCTCTCCCTCTCCCAGCTTAAAAACTATACCAACTGGAGGACATTGAAACTAAACAGATTTAGCATGCAACCACCCCCTCTACACGGTGGGTCTTCAGCGGCACTAGACTAGACTCGAAATCATGACACGCCAGCCACAAGATCGTGACTCTGTGACCCAGACTCCTCGTGAGGGAGATAAGGAGGAAAAATTGAGGTTTCTGGCAACCATCCATGATATTTATCTCAATAAATCTGATGTTAAAAAACAAACATTATCAATATTAAAGTGCCTGATTAGAAATATTTTTCATAACCATATTGCCTAACTGTTGGTTCAAAACTTTGAATTCACGGAGTTTGCAACCGAATCGTATATTTGAGTTCTTATTTCACAAAGAATGATCGTGGGATTTAAAATGCCACTACATATTGAAAAATCTCAAAACATTGAACGGTGTTTTATTTGATGAGGGTGATAATATTTTAGATACCATCAGCGTCGTTTAGTTATTATTCAAAATTACTTTTCGATCGCGATCGATCGGTGGACCGCCAAGACATTTTGGGGTAACCGTCTACCGTCTTTACTAAGACCTAAGACGCACATACTGAGAGGAATATATTTATATATATATATATATATATATATACGGAACACCGGCATCAACTAGACAGGAAAATCAGCTTTTCACAATCGATTCAACTGTGTTTGTTGTTGTTGTTGTGTCCTTCCCGAAGGAAAGGAATGAAAGTTGCCAGAGCCTGAAACAGGTTGGACTTCTACCCGATATATGGCAACACCACCTATCTCCACAAGTTAGGCAAGGAACTGGAAGGGAGAGAAATATTCTCCAGCCCCCTGCACCCTTGGTTTCTGCTGCGACCGCCCACAAGACTTTCAGACCCACTGATTTAACAAGCACCTACTCCGTGTGTACTCGGAGGGTATTTAGTGGCATCGGGCATTAAACCCAGGCTCACCTGTCTGGAGTCCGATGCTCTCACCGCTTGGCTCCCCATGGCCCCTAACTATGTTTGCTTAAGCAAATTATTAGATAAATGAGTAGACGACACATGTATCTTAACTGGAAGCACGCGGAGACGCTTAACACGTTTAATGCAGCTGTGGGGGGGGGGAGTGACCACTGCAATGCCAGCCATAGAAGTTTTCCCTACACGCCGTCTGAAGGGAAGAATAAATGTTGATAATCAGCCCTTGTCGCGATAGCATGGGATTGGCTATTGAGACATAATCTCACACCATGCGCTTCGACGGGATTGGATTCTCGTGTTGATACCATGTCCTGCGATGGCGTGGCACACGGAAGCTAACAAATTAAGTAAATACGTTGGTTTCAGAATTCATCGGTTCACGTATATTCTCTGCACGTTGCATTGAATACGCCCACGCTCCATCGTCTAATAGTATTCTGTCATATTTCAAAAGAGGAGTACAATGTCGAAAACAAGGGTTAAGAAAAGAAAACACGCATTTTTAATCGGAATGGCCACACTTACGCTACTGAGGGGACCGCAACACCTTCCAAACGTTAGAAGTAGTCCATACTCTGGAAAAGTCTACCCACCCCTGCAATAGACCATTGTGCTGCTTTAGATTGAATTTAATATTAAAAAAATGCTAAATTATTAACCAATTAGCTAAAATACGTTCGAAATAAAGGCGATAAATGAAATATTACTATTTGAAACTTTTTGAACTCTTTGCTAAAACATGAATTATATTGCACTTATTTCTTTATATTTAAACTGTTTCTTTCAACAACCAAAACATTTTTATAAGGTTTAAATGGAAAACCGTTTTTTGAAGGACACTGTATTCAAGAACTGCATTCAACAGTCATTTACATTCAGTTAAGACATAAAACTTTATTTTATTGGAATTTAAAAAAAATAACTAAATGCAGTTATGGCATAAATAAAAGAATGTAGTGATATTAAACATGCCAATTTTATTGAAAGGGAAAGACATTTCTTTATATGCAGCTTGAATTCAGCTATTTTGATGCGCTATATTAAAATTTTTCTTATAAAAAGACCGAATTTAAACAGCTTGCAACATTTCTTTCAAAGCATAAAAACACTAAGCAATAATATTACGCCAAAAATGTTGTAACCATGACATTTATAAGCTCAGCAAATCAATTACATACCTTTACTTTCTCAAGATGAGCTCCATCTTCTGTTACCATTGTCAGCAGTAATATCGCTCTTTATCTTCTTGTTCACTTATTCCAATCTTTAGTATTGGTATTTCGTTCTATGAATACCTCCATTTAATTCTTCGTCTTATCCGTCTTCTACAAGTCTCTTTCGTACATATAAGAAACCATATTTACCTTATTTTTCTTTTGAGTGGAGATCAAAAAGAATGTATTATGAAAATCCTTCGACATCGTATCTTTTGTTTACTGTGCAAGAATTCTTCCAATAACTATTGCTGACACTGTCTGCTTTTTATTGCACTATACATACGACTTTGTGCATTTCAAAACTTTCAACTTTTTAAAGAGATTTTTACTCTACGAAAGTTTTCGAATTTGCAACTCGATATTACTTCCTATTTGGACTTTTTTTGGTATTTAAAACTCAAAAGCTATTACATATCTTGGAAGTAATTTCTGGTATAACTTTTCTGTAGATCAATAAAGAGTATTTTCTTTAGCAAAATTAATCAATATGTTTATATCTGGTTTGATATATTCTTATGTATGTAGAATGTAAGAAATACGCAAGTTAGGATTTTTAGTCCAGAATAATCTTCTGCCCTATAAGCTTATTTTTTCAATAATTCTCATCATATATTATCTTATTTTTTAATCATACTCATATCATACTCAATATCATACAAATACAAATTTTTTATCTTTATAATCATTAAAATGATACAACACATTTTAATCGCATAGATTTCCATGCGACTTTTAGTTAAATGCCATAAGTACAGCAATTTTAATTTTGAATAATTTTAGAATACTTTAATGAGTATTTTATTAAACGAAAAAGGTAATAAAAAGAAGAAGAAAATAATGCCTTGGTTCCATAGTACAAAGATATCGTTGAAAAATCTTACACTTCAAAAGATTAATCTTTCAGCAACAGAGTAAACAACTACAACATCATGATATAGACACATAATAAGATTTATTACAGATCATCCGTATATTCAAGAATCCAATGATGATTTTTGTCGGATTTATTACATTATTATATCGTATCTCGTAAAAGTCAAATTTTTTTTGGAAAACATCTAGTTTATATGTGAAGAAAGATTTTTAAGGGGGTCAATAACCCAGTTTGTTTTCGAATTTAAAACACACACACACTTATCTAAAGTTGTTATGTCCTCCATTTTTTTAAAATTAATTATTTTTAATTGTTTCTATATTTGAATATTTTCTGTTTAATTATTCTGCTTAATTTAAGCTTGAATTTTTTCTAGAATTTTCTTGAATTTTTGAGATTCGCGTAATATTAAAAGATATACATTACGTAACATTTCTCACTTTACCATATAGATTCTGACATTATTGTGATTATACTGCCATATATATATATATAGAGAGAGAGAGAGTGCACTATATATTTATTAATATATTACTCACATCTATTTTTTAATACCAAATCTATTTTCTTCTCCATAAAATATACTTCATATTTCTTCTGCAAAAAGAATATTTCTAAAAAAGAAAGTTATTTGATTAAAGTGTATACATTATAAAAATAAAGTTACCTGTTGTGGTATCTAAAAATATCTTCGCGTTTTTACTCTGCCTTCTAACATCAGGCAAAGAACCTTGCATAAAAATTTTCTATTACCTTAATTAAATATATGAAAATGTATTTTTTATTGTTAATACATAAAATTTTATATACAGTGGGGCGCAAAACTTAAGCAACAATGTAAATTTTAAACAGTTATATATGAAATGGCAGAAAAGGGGTTATTTTTTCTGATCAGTGCAGAGAACATGCAATTCAGTTGAAAGGTGATGCGCATGCAAATGTTAGAAACAAAATGTCATAGGTGACGTGAGCTTACGCAAAATGCGTACGGTCGACGCGCGCAGCTCACGACTACAATAGAAGGACGAACGTAGGCGTAATTAAAGATATTCACTGCAAGTGCAAATGAGTTCTTTCGTGAAATATGGGTAGAAGAAATCACCTGGACGACTTCACACGTGGAAGAATGATCGAAAATTAGGTGGAGGAGCATTGTTTGACCAGTGTAGCTGAAGAATTCGGAATAAACAAACGCTTAGAAAGACTTCCAAATTATAGGTACAGCTGTTAGAAAGGTTGCTGGTGGCCTCCCTAGGAAAACAATAGCAGTGGGTTACCAATATATCGTCGTGTAATGAAAATAGCCCGATACGTCAACAAGCACCATTGCTCTGTGGTACAGCAACAGGGTTGCAAGTGTTATGATTTACTGTGCACAGCCGCCTTCACAAAGTGGCCTATTCGCCGGTCATCCTGAACGCAGGATGAATTCCCCTTTGAAAGTTGGCCATCTGGGGCACAGTTTAGAGGGGCGTAAAGAATTGGACACCTCATCAATGGAATCGTGTCCTATTCACGGATGAGAGTCGTTTTAGTGCCACAAGCGATTCTCAACTCCAGTTGATTTGGATAGAGGTCGGGATAAGGTTTCATCCCAGTATCATCATAGAAAAAGACTATTACGGTGGTCTTGGAGTTGTAGCCTAGGGAGGCATTATGCTGAAAGGGTGGACTGCGCTCCACGCTTTCGACAGAGGTTCTGTAGCCGGAGATCGTTATTGTAAAGAGATGATCCTTCGTGTGTGCGTCTGTTCCGGAGTGCTATTGGAACAGACTTCGTTTTTATGGATGACAATGCATGGCCACACCAGACTGCTGACGTTCAGCAGCTACTGGAAAGGGAAGATATCACTTGATTGAATTGGTCATCGTTCTCTCCTGATTTAAATCTCACAAAATATGCGTGGGATGCTTTTGGAGATGCCTTGCGGCACGATTTCATCCTCCGGGGAACACACAATAACTGAAACAGATGCTGTTTGAGGAATGGGCATTCTTATCTCAAGAGCTGTTGAACAATCTGGTGCTGAGTATAGAGAGTCTATGCAAATCAACCGTTGCAGTAAGGCGAGGGCACATCCCATACTAAGAAACATCTGCTTGTTCTTCTTCATATTGGACAGACAATAATGGGCACCAATACTATGAGTTCATTTAAGCCTTTTTTGTTTATTACCGAACTATATGCATTGTATTCATTTTTGCGCAACTATACTTTCGTCATCCCTTAAGTGCAAAATACAGATTTTCAAGCAAGCATTTTTTTTTCATATTTCCTTAATTGTGAAACAATTACGATGTCAAGAAATATTGCCATTATTAAAATAATTCCAATTTTATACGCAGAAATTTTACATTATAATTTAATTACTAAAACTTTATATGCATAAAATCATTATATAATTAAAATATCCAGACAATTTACATACAAGTTATTTATTACAAATTAATTACTATAATTACATTAAAATTTTTTGAGTATTACAATTTAAAGTATTTTTATAAAACTATATATATATATATATATATATTACTACATTACATTTTAACTATTCGAAAATTGCATAATCAAAAGAAATTATATAATTAAAATTGTTAACTAATAGGTAAACTGTTGAATAATATGTTTTCTTAGTAATATAAAGAGAGAGCGATATGGGGATCATATATGTAATTTTCCTGACTTTTTAAAATTAAAAATATTTACACATTAAGATTCAATTAAAAAACAGCATAAAGTAACAATACTGCTTATCAAAAACTCTTCACGGAAATTTGAGTGTAATATAGATGTGATGTAATTATAGAATAAAATATTAGGATGCGTTTTTCAGAATTTAGAAATGTATATCGCAGAAGTTAAAAAATTTGCAAGGATTTGAATACATGCAATTAGAAAAAAAACTATATGTACGTAAAAGAAAATAATGAGATCTTTCGAGAAATGTGCAGACGAAACGAAATTTTCTTCATTCCCTCTCTACAAATACGTGACGAATCTGAATAAACATATTTCAATCCAACAACTTAGTAAGAAAAATTGGAATTCAACGCTCGGAATCAGAAGCATAAAAAAAATCGTATTTTTTCCTATTCGTCATTGTTGCTGTTGCCTTCCATATAAACCGCTGATTCAACAATACGACACACACTTGGTCTTATTTCTTTCTTCCTCGGAACTGACTATTCGAATTATTTCAGTAAAAAGACAATTTGTTTTGCGACATCAAATGCAATGACGTTCTTTTCGATGAAAAAGAACGCAAACATTCCTGTCGATTTACACTTTAAAAATTTCTACAGAATATTCCATGCATTTTTTCCCTTTCTTTCCGTGTGCCAACAAAAGCGAGTATTCCCAAAACACATTTAAAATTTAAACAAGATTCATTACCTTCTTTCTATTCTTATTTTTTCCCACTTACTTTCTTAAATAACTTTAAAATGAATCCCTTCTATCACGAATAACTTTAAAAATTAAACTTTTAATACATATTGATGTTTTTTTTAACCCCTTGAACAAAAGGAATGGAATTAAAGAGGATTAAGAATTTATTGTTTTGTTCAAGTTCCAATAACTTTTAGAATAATTTTGATTTAAAAGAAGGAGAAAAAAACTGATTTCTTCCAAAAGAAGAAACAATCGATTGAAGTTAAACGAAATTTTTCATTTCTTTAATACATATTTGTGCAGAAAGTTAATCGTTTCATAGATGTAGATAAATTATAAATGTCAAGGTTTTGTTTTTAACATTTTGCCCCTATTGGTAAAGGTCTGGATGCGAGCCAAATGATTTTGTTGAAGGTGAAGTACCTATTGGATGTTGTGTCCTTAATAAGACCTTCGTAAGACCTTCCCCTCTTTCTTAAGCATTTTAGTTGAGTTTGGAAATGTGAAATTCCACTCAGCTAAGCGAATCGATGTATCATCATGTAATCATTACTTTTGCCCATTACTTACGAATGTTTAGTTTTATTTACTTTTACTGACCTGATTCTCTAAAAGGGACTTTAGGAATGGCTTGCACATAAACGAAATTTGTCTTTCTCTTCTACAAATTCGTTTGAAATAATGATTTTTATTTAATCATTATTTTTCCTATTAAGAATGATTAATTTAAAATATGATACCAACCTGAATCTAAATGAGGTCTTGAATGAGAGTAAAAGGAAAATGGGGAGACTGAAAAAATATCTCTCTCATTTACATATCATCGACAATGTACGAGTATTTAGAACTATTCAAAATTAAATTTTATTATAGTACGTGAATTTAAGGTGCTAATTAAACGGCCATTATAGTTTAAATAACTCATTGATATTTATACGATATTCTGAAGCCACAAAAATCTCTACTGGTGACGAATCTCATAACTCTGAGTCCTGTTTGGGTGATGAGAGCAGTGCATAAGCTATCGTACTTAACTTTCCAAACCTAAATATCACAATTAATAGAATGCTGAGGACCAATTAGGTTTAAAGATCAGTATTCTTAATGATTCCAGGGGAATTTTAACCTTTTATTAGACATATATGAGTAAGTGTCTATTAACGTCGTACGTATAGCAACAAGAATGCTATTGGTGACGGACTTCAGGATTCTGAACCGCTATCAACCATACAGATCTGAATAGAATGCATTCACACATACAAAATGTATACTAATTTTTTTACAAACTTTTAATTATGGTTTCTTTTTATTTGTACAGAATTAAGTCTGGTAAAGCTCGATTGCATTGTTGTTGAATTGTCATATGGATTATTGATGAGAAACTGCATAAATCTGAGTCACATTCAGTTGATGAGAATAACATTCGAGTTGGTATCTAACTCTTCATAGAATGTTTCTTCATGTCTAGATACAAATAATGCAATGAATTAGGTTTCCAGCCGAATCACAATTGCGACTAAATTTTTTTGATATCTCACTAGAAGTTTCAGTGAGAAACGATTTTGAACTAACATCAAATGATGGCATCGACATTGATATCTTCTGAGATTCGGTCTTATTTTTAGTTATTTCCATTCGTATATTTTTATTCGTTACAATTCATTCCACTTCTTCAAGAAATCCCACGATTTAGTACTTAACATATTTTCGAAGTAGTTTTAAGGGATTGTTGGTTTGATAGGTTGCTAATAAGCCTGTGGGTGAATAGGGTTGTTAGCAACCACTCCCTCTTGCAGTTTTTATCTGGATTTAACTTAGATACGATGACTTTAAATTTGGGATAAATGTCTCAATGTACTTGGTACTTATGTGGAAAAATAAAGTTATGTCTTATCTTTAGTGTCTCCTTCTATCTTTTGACTTTCATACACAACTATGACCACAGTTAACAAGGAAAACTTATTTTCCGACTCTCCCTCGTACTGCTCATATTGAACAGCACAATATTATACTGGTAACAGAAACTAAAATGAAAAAAAAGGAAGAATTTTTTTTTCATGAGAGAATATTTAAACGGCTTTATTAAGTTAGGCCTGCGTTGTTAGGTCGTGAATTCGAGTCCTGATGCCGCTGAAGACCTTCTATGTAGAAGGTCTTTAGCGCACGTTCTTCTGGTGCACGTTAAATTTGTCGAGGCTCAAAGTCCTCACTTGGTGTGGTGTAAAAGGGTAAGAGTAGGGTGCCAGTTCAGGCGACGTCCTTATCACCTGACCATGGTTTACAATTACATGGTCATTACCAGTAACCCTCGAGTAACTGCGTAGTGCGATGTTAAGAAACAATCGTATAAAATCTTCGTTACATATCTAAACATTTTTAGGTAAAATGTCTAGAGACTCCCTTCGAAATTTAAGTATTCCTATTTTACCTCCCCCGCAAATTCTTTCTCTTAGTTCTTCTTTTATATTTAATTCAATATTTATAGGGTTCAGTCATAAAAAATGTCAGCTAATTTGGTCCTAGATATTAACCAGTTTCGATAGAAAAATAGGAATTTTACGCCTTTCTGTTAATTAAGTTTTCTTTCTTCAATTATTTGAGCTCTGTATGACGTATTTTTGGTATGAATGTCAAGTTTTATCGTTATGAAATCCTTTAATTCTTGGTTTATGCGATTTTGGGCAGACAGATTTAATAGGTTTTTTCATGCAGACGGCGAGTTTTTTAAAGCTAATGAATGCTTAAAAATGGAAGGAAGTTATTAGCATTTTAATATACTTTTTTATGTCCAAAGTGACGGTGCTCGCAAGTTTATTAAAAGATAAATGATATTTGGAGGAAACTTTTTCATTTACAGATGGGAAAAGTTCTTACTTAAGACAAATGTATGTCTTAATTATGTAGGATGATGTAAAAATAATACGAGTGTGAACTGGCTTTGTTCTATTTCTGGAAATCAGCAAAAATTATTAAAAGTTTTTACGTTTGTTTTGTATATTAACTCTACTTGCCAGCTTTTAAAGGTAATGGATTAGCTTGGCAGTAAAGGTTGAGTTGATGTTTGAGTTATTTGAGTATGTTTGATTTGAATCTTGGGTCCAAGTCTTGCTTTTGCTCAAGACAATTCATATGCAATAAAAGGGAGATATACTTTTTTTACAACTGGATCTTAAAGAGGGAAGGTAGAGTGGTGTAATTATAGGAGGAAAAGAATTATCAGCTTTGGAGATATGTTCGTTATTGAAATATTCTCTAAAATCGTGACGTCCTCTGTGTTGCTTTAAGGTATCCGACTACCCTAAAATTGTGAACTTTACCAAAAATTGACAAATATTTTTATGATTTTATTTTATAGGCCTTCTTATTAATTTTATAAAAATACTGAGTTTATTATTTTCTGTTCACTAGAACAAAAACTACAAGCGTTTTATAAAGCAGATGTCATTACTTTAAGCAAGATGTCATACTTTAAAGCGCGTTTTACTCGAAATGTGTTTTTTTAATGCTCAAATGAGGCCAGCGATTGCTCAAAAAGTTTTGAAAATAATTAACTGAAATTTTTTGCGTATGTTCTGTATAATATTCGAAGTTTTTTAACCTTTAGATTTATTAATCACTGTTTTATTACAAAATTTACAGTCCTTTATGTGAATACAATAATTGTTTTTGTAAGCAATTTCATATAATGCCTACGATAAAGTGCTGTAGTTTTGGTAAAAATTAAAATATCTCTTATCCTGAAGGTCATTTCAAACAGAAATAACATCGCAACACATCAAAATTGAAAATTTGGTCATAAACGTTTGGTACAGAATGGGCCACGTTTGTGTTATTTTTGTGAGTTTTTAGCCATTTTTTCTCTCACATATTTTAGTAATAATAATTTCTTTTTATCTTCTTAATTTTATCATATTCTTCTTAAAATGTACTAAGCAAATCTAAAAACTACAAAAAATCCCCATACCTCTATTTTTCTTAAAAAAGTTGTCGCATACCTTAACCAGATATAAGCATAAAATAAAATGTAAGAAAACTAAGGATAATTTCATCTTATTGTACTTACTTACTGATGACATATCATCATCATTTCAATGTCATCATACTGTTTGAAGACTTGGTTTTTCACAAGTCACCCATGACAGCCAAATGGCCATAGTCGAAAACTTATGACGGGGGTAGTAAAATCATGGATTAAAGTCCTGGTGTTAATGAAGCCTCACCGTGTGGAGCCGGGGTGTCAAACTCACGGCCTGCAACGAACGATTTATCGGCTACAATAATATATAATAAAATAAAATAAATTCTCCCGAAATAGGATAGATAGCAGCAGAGAAGAGAGATATCAAGTGCTGGGACGTAAATATTGTTCTTTTTTTTGTTCTTTTATATGTGTTTATTATAGTGCATTCAAAATAAACCTTCATTTTTATGAATATTGATTTTTTTGGGGACCCGTTTAAAGTTGAACCTTGTTTGTTTGGCCCAAGTTAATCGTTGAGTTTGACACCCTTAGTGTGTAGAGGGTTAAACATGTTAAATTTGTTGTGGCTCAAAGTCCTCACGTTAGCGTGGTGTGGATGTTTGAAGAGTACAGTTACTCCCTAATCACTTTATTGAAGTCCAAAATTAAGAGATCCATTGCCAAAATCCCTCGCATTGTTTCAGAGTGAGACGTTTGTGAAAAAATATCAGAAGTCAAATCATTCATGATAAGTCATCTTTTTGCTTATGCATCGCCCACATTAAATAACATTTTTATATGTTCCAATCATGATTCCCAAATTAAAGAAATGCATATTTTTTTCCTAAACTTTTTATTATTTCCTGTAATTTTTAAATTGTGTGGGGTCTTTTTCTAAATTTTAAGATATCTTTTTTTTTTTTTTAGTTTACAAGGCTTTTCTAATTTTCCCCATTTTTTACTTTTGGACAACTTTTTTTGGTTATTTTAATCAATTTGTAGAACCTTGAAAATACACTATTTATTCATGTCATTAGAACTAATTATAGTTTAACAATATATTCTTAGCAAAATCTTTAATAATAATAATAGTCTTTTCAAAAATACATTGATTTATATTCATGTTTAAGAAAACTGTTTAATAACTTATAAGTCTGTTGACTACAAAACATTACTTTCAGATCAATTCTTGAAATTTTAAAATTATTTTTAAAAGTTTCTCTTAGATTATTAATATAAGAGCAATGGGAAATTTCTTAGTTCAAAGTCAATAATATCACTATCAATAACTGAATGGAAATGATTCGTAATGTTTTTTTCAGTATATTCAAATTCTTCTTCCCCAATTTTTCAATGAAAATTTGGAATTCTAATTTGAAAGATATTTTGTGCTCCCTTCTGTATTATTTTTAATTAATATATCTTTGAAATTCATAATTTTTTTCTGTGCTTAGTCATTAGTCACTAATGTTATGATTATAAATTTTTTCATTTGAAATAAATTGATAATTCCAGTTTTTGGATAATTCTATGGATAATTCTTAACATTTCATTTTTTTCCTTTAAATGAATATAGACAAGAATATCAGGGTAAGTCTTTCCTGTATTAAATTGGGCATATTAATAATATCGAACACACAAGTCTAATGGGAAAATATTATTACCATTTATCATATTTCTTTGAAAAGTACTTATTAAATAACTAACGAAATTCAAAAGAAATTTATTTATTAAATAATTATTGTAATTCAGCTTTAGGATAAATAAATAGTTGAAATAAATTGTAATAAGTACCACAACAACTTTCTTTTTCCTCTCCACTTGTGCATTTATTTGTATTATTTTTCACAAGATATCTTAATTAGATTTAATAACTCACCCCAGAGAAGGACAATCCTTTAGGGCATGGAAGTAAAATTTACGAGTGTTAAATAATCCAATACGAATGTTGTTCTTTTCAGCATTTCATCACTTAAAAAAATATCAGTAATTATATATGACTCTTAATTAACCACGAATAACCTTAAAGTATGCAAATAATGTTTAAGAAATTGTTAATTAAAGCATCTACTGTTTTGTTGTATTGATTTATTGATACAAATATTAAACATAAGTTACTCTATGAAACTATTTTTAGAAATAAGTTTTCATAAGTAACTAATTGTTGTTTGTTTTAAATGGGTTGCTTTTTGGCCTCTAAACCATTTGCAGACACGGCAAATCCCCAAGAGTGAGAGCCATTTCATTGGTGGCATCATCTGGTGGTAGCTCCCACAACCAGATTTTGACATTTGAATTTATTCAACTCAAACTCATGTCAGATGCTAAATATTACCATGATTTTAAATTCCCGAGAGTAGCAGAGCCAAATTTATTCTCAAGAAATCTTTTACAGGCCATATGTATGTACGATTTTTGCACCCAGAAAATCTATCAACACCAGGCGGGATTGAACCCGCACCTTTAAGCTTCCGAGGCGGGTACACTACCTCCATGCCACCGATTAGACATGAATACTTGCTAAAAAACTAGTATTATAAATATGCAGAGTGTAAGACAGTGCTTCTCAAACTGTGGGGTGGCCGCGGTAGCCAAGGGGTCTAGGCATCGGATCATGGCTAGCGTGTCATGAGTTCGATCCCATTACCACTAAAGACCCGCCGTGTAGGGGAGCGATGCACGTTGAATCTGTCAAGAGCTCAAACATCCTCCCGTTGGAGTGGTGTGGTAGTTAGGAGAGGGGGGGTGCCATCTCAGATGTCATCCACGTCACTTGACCAGGGTTCAAAATTACGCGGACCGTCGCCAAAAGCCCTCATGTTGCTAAGCAGTGGGACGTTAATATTCACTGACTCACTCACTCACTCAAATTGTGGGGCACGCCCCCGTGAAAGGGCGTGATAACCCTAGAAGGGGGAGGGGGGCGTGAGTATATCGGAAAGTCGGAAACAAAAAATTATTTAAAAAAAATAAATTATTGAAAGGAAGCAAAACAAAATACATTCTGACATAATAAAAATAAAATGCACATTTACACTGGTATAATACACTTATAAATGTATCAATACCGCACACAATGTGTTTCATAATTAATTTAACAGTACTAAATTAAGAACAAGTTTAATAATTACCATTGACCCCATGAGCATGTCATAAAATTATATACAAAATTTAATACTTATATTGATAATTTGTACTGTTTATAATTAAAGTCGTAGCAGTGTCAAACTCACGGCCCACAGCGAGCATTTTTGCGGCACGACCAGTATGTTGGCACACAATAATATTTAATAAAATATAAAAATATTAAAAGACGAAAACAGTAAACTTTTCTAGTTCTTTCTCTCATATATGTTTATTATAATTCATTTTTTAAAAAAAAAAACCCTACTTTTCTATGAAAATTGATTTTTTTGCGGCCCGCCTTAAATTAAACTGTGTACATTTGGCCTAAGTCAGCCTTTGAGGTTGACGCCCCTTCTGTAAGTCAAAGTATATTATTATTGAATTTAATATATTGTTATGTGGAGGGGGGCGCATGAAAATTATAATTAAAAATTGGTTCGCAAGTATAGAAAGTTTGAGAAGCACTGGCGTAAAACGCTTTCTTAATACATTTGTCGTAATAACGGGAAATATTGGATTTCATCATTATGGTAATGATGGGTAAAAACAGCTCTGTCTGCAGTTTTTCACTATTTGTTAAATGCAATGAAAAATAAAAACAAATGCTTGCACAATTAATGTATTACTTTAAAAAATTATGTGGTGAGTGTTGATTATCGATCCATTGTAATGGCAAAAAAAAATTTTGGGAAAACGAATATATTTTATCTGCCTTTTAATGATACAATTTTTGTTTGCTTAGGGTGAATACAATTATATTTAACTTCCTCATCTAAAGCTAAATGGATATAGTCATCTGAAAGCATGATTATTAAAAGTAACGTTAGCCAAAAGATACATTTAAAACTGTAATTGCAGGCATTCGACAAATAACGATCGCTGAAAAAATTCAATATTCACCTCAAGGGAATCTAAGTTAGAAAAAAAAAGGTATAAAAACTAAAATTTTGTTTAAATTTCATTTATTTAATGGTAGCCCCTATCTCTTTTATAAGGTTTTTTTTTTCTTCTTTATTCTAATTTTTTCCCGAGCATAAGGTTTTTTTTTGTGTTCGAAGAATGTTTATTTAGTACTATGAAAAGTTTTAATCGCTAGCAAAAGCATTCCAGGATTTTTTTTTTAAAGTTAGATATTTTGTTTGATATATCCCAGTTTTAGAAGGTTTTTTACAATGTAGTTTTATTTTAAATTACATAAATATATTTGAAAAAGTTATTTTTAATTTTAATTTAAGTTTGGAAGGTTACTTACTTATTTATTTTATCTGGAGTGTTATTTTTTTGTTAAGTTCTGCTTTATAACCATATTTTTTATTTTATTGCACGAAACATTTCAGCACGCATTTAAGTAAAAAAGGATTCATAATGAATTATAAAATAGAGTAAAAAATAATATAAACATAAAAAGATAAAATGTAAATGAAAAAAAGTGACGTATTCTAAGTTACCTCTAATTTATGGTTTCTGGATTTACATTTAATCAAAATGAATCAACCATTTTATTTATAGAAAAATTATCAAGGCAAATAAAGTAATTAAAACATTCCTGATTAAAAGAATCACAGTCTAAATATCTCTTTATAAGATATGTTTCCAGTTTATTTTCTAATTATATTTAAAAACTCATTTATTATTTGAATGTTGCTTAATAACTGAAAAGATCCGTAAAAAATTCTAAAAAACCATTCTCTATTGAAAACTCAATAAGAAATGTATTGGGATTTATCAACTACGTAACATTTCTGAAGCATCTCCTTTCGTGACTGACCAACTACTTCAGTACTAGAGAACTTAGAAACATGCTTTCTATTTCCAAAATATCCAAACTTGTATTCGTAATGATAAAATCACAAATTCTGAGCACTTTTATATAAACGCAACCAGATCATAAACATTAATAAAAAGGAATGTTTAATATTCAGAATTGTGTGGTTCAAATTAACTCTATGACAGTTTCAAGAATATTCTGGTGATACTTAAGTTACTGCAAAGAAATAAATAACGAGAAGAGCTATAATAGGGCAACCAACCCTGTATAACTTAGGGACCGACCTATCGAGTATCACATTATCTTAAACTACTCCTCATCTCATTTTGATAAGAGAAGCACTTGGAAATTAGAGCATGAACTACTCAGGTACCGAAAGTGAAGCCAATGCAGATGGGACGGCTAACAATTAAGCCCCACACATTTTCAATTTCAGTTTGTTTCAGGTATGTATCGGTATTGATATTGGTTGGCTTTATTTGGGCAAGGGTCATATTTATTTAAATTAACCGTTATCCACCCGCTTTGATGTGTATTTCTTGACATTGTACGGCTATATGCTAGTTTTAGACTATTGATATCTAAGTCCAAGTATTGTGTTGAGAAATATTCTTTTAACCCTCTCTCTTGATTAAAAAAGAACAGGATTTGAAGTTCTAAAAGGGAAGTATAATTCTTTTTTACTCCGCGATGCCCCTCCCCTCCCGACTCGATTTTCACAAAACCAATTTTAAGCAAAGCTCTATTAAATAAAATAACATGCTTACCAAATTTTAAATCTGTAGATCTGATAGTTCAAAAATGGAATTTTTTTTTATTTAAAACGCCCCGGTAAACCTCCTTCTCTTGCCAGTTATTTTCCAGAGAACTTGTTCTTAACAGATATCTAATAAAAAAGAAACATGTTTGCCGAATTTCAAGTCTGTAAATCTAATAATTTTGGGGATCTTGTGGTGAGTAAGTGACAAGCTGCAAAATATAAAGAAAAGCAGTTCCAGACACTTGCTAATTTACGGAAAAACACACGTTTGCGATATAGATAAAACTAATTACAAAAGAGGGAAAAACAATGTAATGAAATGAGAAGATAATGAATTGTAAATCGAGAAAGATTTGTAAGGTATACTGGGAGCTTGTTCACACTAGCATTTACTAAAAACAATAAGCTCGATGGAGTGAAAAAAAAATCAGGCTTTATGTTAGTTTTCTCTTAATATTGCAGAGGGGAGGTTGAGAGTATGAAGGTTTTGGATTTGAAATATATCT
Organism: Trichonephila clavata; assembly: GCA_019973975.1. NCBI lineage: Eukaryota > Metazoa > Arthropoda > Arachnida > Araneae > Nephilidae > Trichonephila > Trichonephila clavata. Next base: position 112,896 of record BMAO01008528.1, read on the forward strand.
CCTTCAAAGAATTGATAACTAGAAATAAGGTAATAAAGGCACCGAGAAAAAATGCATTGTGATTATTAGGTGCGCATACAAACTTACAAACCTAAAGTTTCAGCTTAAGGTCTAAGGGGTGTTAAAAAATTTTTTTTTTCGAATTTTCGAAAAAAATATATCTTGTTCTTCATTTTTTTTCTGAACGTTTTGATACTAACCACGTGACAATACTCTAAAAACTTCGAAAGTTATTCAAAAAATTGCAAACAGCAATTTAGTCATAACAACTTTTAAATGGACACATGCCACGCCCATTTATTTTTAAATTCATGCATACCATTATTTTTTTGTTTTTAATAAGCCTCATGAAATATTTTAAGCTCTTGAGTTGATCAGAAGGAAGCTGCAACTCAACACATTCATTCTGCTGTGTTTTGATTCTCTTGTGTTTACTTTAGTACACGTTTTTTTAAAACGCTTATCTAAAGCGAAGATTTTTGTTGTTTTATTTTGAAAAAATCGTTGGGCAATGCCCCAGGAAAAGATTTAAAGGAAATAAATATTTAAAGGTAAGTGACTCACATGTTACAGATATGAAACATACGAAGAAGTGTGTAGAAATGAAAAGTACAAGTAAGTGTGCCGAAATGAAAAATGCTTCTAGTAAAAAACTTTCAGGAATTCTGACTTCATTAAAGTCAAATCTTGTTAAGGTAAGTGAAAACTTCAAAGAATATCGTATTTTTGATTTTATTTAAACCTTTAGCTCTATTTTGTCAGTATCATGCTGTTTAAAATGTCATAAACCATTAACAATTAATGAAAAATCCACTCGTGGTTTATTTCGAATTTTGAAATACATTGTAAAAAATGTGGGAGTATTTGTACTTTTTCAAGCTGTGAAAACATTGGGAATAAAAATAATGCTCCAGAAATTAACAGAAGATCTATTTTAGCAATGGATGCATAGGTCAAGGTTTAGAGTCATTAAAAACCTTTTGTTCTGTAATGAGTCTTCCTAATCCTGTTGAACAAAAATCATATGATGTTATTAATAATAACTTTCACTTGTTATGAAGGAAGTCGCCGAAGAAAGCATGAACAGGGCAGCTGTCGAAGAAAATTCTTCGTTACCTGATAACATTTTAACGGTAAGTGGTGATGGGACCTGGAAGACGAGAGGACATTCATCGTTGATTGGAGTATGTACTCTAATAGGGAGCGAAACAGGTAAGGTTTTGGATGGGAAGTGTTGTCCTCATTTTGCAAATGAAGCGACAGTTATAAAGGGGTAAAGTTTGGTATCAAGTACAATAAATAGCAAAGAGCGCATAAGATTCATGTAGAAAAAATTATTCTGGCTCTGCTGGTAAAATGGAGGTTGACGGGATGTTGAGGATTTTTAATCGATCAGAAAAGCTTCACACCTGAAATATTCGAACTACATAGTAGATGGCGATACAAAAACATTCAATGCCCTTTCTGAAACAATCCATACGGCTATGCCATCTTATTCAGAAAATAGAATGTGTAGGCCATGTGCAAAGAGAATGGGTACAAGAGCTTAGGAAGCTTAAATTATTATATGGTAAGAAGAAATTATCTGATGGTAAAACTATAGGCGGTAAAGGTAGGTTAACTGATAGTTTAATTGATAAGCTTGCGCATTACTATGGTAATGCTATTCGATGCAATTCTACTAGTGTAAAGGAAATGCGGAAAGCCATTTGGGCTGTTCGGGGTCATTCTTGCAGCACCGATGATGAACCGATGCACTGATTTTGTCGTACAAATCCAAATACATAGTGTAAGTATAATGCCGCAATTAATAATAATTTACAAAATTATAAACACAAACCCTCAGTTGCGAAAGCTGTTCAAGATGTAATTAAGCCTGTATTTGCAGACTTATCTCATCTGGCACTCCTGAAGAAATGCTTAGGAGGTAAGACACAGAATCCTAATGAAAGTTTAAATTCATTAATCTGGAAGTTTTGTCCGAAGACGATTGATTCTAGCCTTCAGATTGCAGAGATTGCTGCAAATCTAGCAACCAGCATTTTTAATGATGGAAATCAAATACTTATTACTATTTTAGAGAAATTTGGCTTAAAAATTAACAAAAATGTTTGTGTGTCCCTGGCTGAACGTGACAATCGTCGAATCTTTACGTCAAGAAAGAGGAGTTCAACGTCATTGTTTGAAGCTCTCGGAGATAAAAAAATTAAAAAGAGTACAGAAATTGAGCTGTTTGAGCAACAGGAAGGCATATCCTATGATCCTGGAGCATTTTAGCATGTAAGTTTTAAAATTTATTTTCTCAAATTCAATTTAAAACTTTAAAGCCTTTTTTCTCAGTTTGTGTTTTTTCACGTACGCGCATTGCGTTTCAAAAACTATCATACTTTGATGCATAAAACTTTACAGAATTATAAACTCTATCATAATCTTTAAATCCTAGCTATTTATAGTATTACATATTTGTAATTTTTTAAAAAATTTCAAAAAAAATAAATTTTTTGAAAAAAATTTTAAAAATGTACTTTTTTTATTTTTTAAAAATATTATTTTTTATTCTTTTTATATCTATTCGCTACCATCTAATAAGGATATATTTGACTTTATAAATCAACTTATTGCTAGTAATTAAAATTATTATTTCAGAAAATATCATGCGCGTCGTAAAACTTACTATTTGTTTCTTACAAAAATTTTTCTTATATTTATGTGCTTATTATTTTTAAAATTATGATTATATTTTAGACATTTTATACTTTTTTGAAGCTTTATTCCTTTATAAAAAATGTGTAAAAGAATCAAATTATTTCATTTTAACCTCAAAGAATTATTTCTAGTCGAAAATTGTTCACATTTTGTGCTCTCGAAACATTTTTAACACCCCTGAGACCCCTTAACGGCTCCCTCCAAACAATAACATTGTTTTGAAATCAATAATACACTTTGATGCTGAAGCTGCAAAACGACTTTAATTATAAACCTTTCTAATTATCAAGATAAGTATTAAATTTTGCTTATGATTTTGAATAAGACAAGCCCATGTGGGAGTCACTAGTAATTATTAAACTTGTTCTTAAGTTAGTTTTGATAAATTACTTATGAGATACATTGAGCAGTACTGATACATTATATCCTTGTAAATGTGTATTTTATTTTTTATTATGCAAAATGCATCTTGTTTAGCTTCCTTTTAGTAAAATAATATTTTTCTTTTAAATAATCATTTATTTTCGATATGCTTGCGCCCCCCCCCTCATAGGGTTGCCATTCCCTTCAAGAGAGGCGCTCCCCACAGTTTGAGAAATGCTACCTTAAGTGTCAAATAAAAGTTAAACGATTCACTCCTCAATGCCTCCGTTTTTCATATATGCACGAGTATACGGTCTACTTGTAGAAAATGAAAAGGCACGAGTAAGCAGTTTTTTCTGTAAAATGAGTAAATTCTTCGCAGACACTGTCAATGTCATTTTATTACATTTCATAATTTTCAAAATAATTTTACTAAACGTAGGCAAAGAAATTAATCGTTTTTTTGGAAATACGTGTATATACGTCCCGGCCCTTAACGCATCGGTTCAGCAAAACGTGACTGTAACCCGACAGCAGTAAAGAGGTTAAAGCTATATTTTGTATTTCACAGATTCAACGGATGTGTTATGATTTTGAAGCATTTAAATCTGGAAAATAGTTAAGCTACAATAAACAATTTCTTCGAACTCTGCATAAGTTACATAATACAAATGACTTTTTTTTTTAAAGTGTAGACTTATTGACACGTTTTGTAGATATCAAAAGGTAAAAGATTACGAGAACAACGAAAATATCAGGTATTATAATGCTTGATACAACGGAGATGAGAAATAGTTCAACGCAAACCGGAATAGTCATTTTGACCCTGTATCAAAATTGTGAGGTCCATCACAATGGCAAAAGTGTTACTGAAGAGAGCGACGTTATAAGCTGTAAAACTTATTTTAAAACTTACAAAACTATGGTAAAAGTGATAATTTTCATATTTAAAGTTCTTTATATAAATTAAACTAAACTTGCACAAAAATTAAACACAATGCTTATAAATTATCATAATATACAATCATGTCCATAAATTAAGGATAATTCAGAATCATACAGAAATTGAACTCTAAAATAAAAATTTCACCTATAGAATTATCACAAAAATCTTGAAGAAGAATATGCAAATTACCGGAAACCACCAGATGGCGCGGATAGTACGTCACAATGACGATAGTAAATGAGAGGGGTATATAAGGAATGGTGCCAAAGAAGTAAAATTGTTCACAAGCGCTTTAAAAGCCTTTCGGTGCAATAACCGCATAGTTATGACACAAAGGAAGCATTTGGATGATTTTTTACGTGGTAGAATTATCGGACGACTGGAATGTGGACTCACCCAGCTGGAAGTATCCGAGGAAATTGGAATCGCCCAGAATGTCATCTCCAGGCTTTGGCAACGATTCCAAGATGATGGTAATGTGAGTAGATGTTACAGCACAGGTCGCCCCCGAGTTACAACGCCGAATGAGGACCGGTGTTTGGCAGTTACTGCCAAAAGAAACCGACGGAGCACAGCATCAGACCTATCTCGTCAGCTCTCTTCAGCTACCGGTACGACAGTTTCAAGGTAGACCGTGTACAGACGCTTAGGGCACATTGGTCTATATGCTCGTAGGCCTGTCAGATGTGTTCCCCTTACCGCAACTCACTGTCGCCTGCGATTAACCTGGAGTAGAGAGCATGCATTGTGGACACCGCAACAGTTGTCTTGTGTGAAGTTTTCCGACGAGTCCAGGTTTAGTTTGCAGTCTGATTCTCGCCAGACATTCATATGGAGAGCACCAGGTACCCGTTACCACCAAGAGAACACCATTAAACGACACTGTTACGGTGGTGCAGGATGGCTCGATTGGTGAGGAATTATTCTTTGTTCCAGAATTGACTTGCATGTTCAGAGTGTAACGATGACAGGCCACATCTATCGGGATGTCATTCTGGAACAACATGTACGTTTGTTTCGGGGCGCCATGGGTGCTGAATTTCTGTTTATGGATGACAACGCCCGTCCTCACCGTGCAAACATTGTAGACGAATGCCTTCAATTGGAGGATATCACCCGTATGGATTGGCCAGCATACTCACCGGACTTGAATCCAATAGAGCATGTGTGGGATATGTTTAGCTGACGAATTGCAGCCCGTCAACCCCTTCCCACCTGTCTACCGGAAATTCGGAGGGCATTGCTTGTTGAGTGGTGTAATATTCCCCAAGATCAGATTGATAATTTAATACTCAGCATGCGTAGGCGTTGTAAGGCCTGTATTGCATCTTCAGGAGACATATTCCGTATTAACCATCATACTTACCATGTTATACTGTTTTTTGTAAATAGGTTCTTTTTTGAAATTTGCTCCAGGGAGTAAAAATCGCAATTTTTATTAATTATGTCAAACATATAGCACCTTTTTTGCTCTTTACCTTTTGTTTAATAAATAGACTTAACAAATAAGTCAAATTTGTTTTTCTTCTGTCTCTTTGTTTGCCTGAACTTCACTATCCTTAATTTATGGACATGAGTGTAATTTGATGTAGTATATTAGATTATATTTGAAAGGGGGTTTCAAGAAATTTTTTTACATTTTCTAAATATTAAAACTTACAATTTCAAGGGTATCACTCTTAACTTGATTCCTTCAGGCTTCTTATTGTTTTTATTAATGAATTTCATTTTATTTTTATTTCTGTATTTTTCGTTTGATTTTGGAATTTTAATTCAGAGTAAAATGTTGTTTTTACGCAGTTTAACAATAAGACAATTGTGCATCTATAAAATAAAAAAAAAATTTTATTAAAAAATTTAAATAAAAAAATGAGTAATTTAATGCCAGAAGCGATTCATTTTCCAAAACTTTTGGAAATCTTCATAATCATTTCTGTGATTATATCAATTGAAAACTTAAAATAAAATTCATCTCAACTAAAATATGTACAAAATTTAGGTTTCTAATATTAAATAGACTCTAACATATGAAAAACATTTCAATGCAAGCTGCAAAAAACACATTATTATCTCATGGATTTATAAATATCAAAAAGAAATGAACAGAAAGTAAGGAAGTTTTCGGCATAAAAACTTAAATCCAAAATTTGAAACCTCACTTTTTTGGAAAGTGGGTAAATATTCGAGTCAAACACTTACATGTTTGGAATTATTTCTCCATTTTTTTTCTTTCTTTTCTGTTTTTCTTTCTTCCTTTTTATGAATTTCACTGTCTGTGTATATGAACAAATTACTTCTCTTAACAATCTATCAACCTGTTAAATATTAATTGAAGAATAAATTTTCATCCATTGACACTTTTAAATTAATAATCACATTAATCAGCACGTTATTTTCAGTATTATGCCAAAATATTGATACTTACATTGGTCTTATAAAATCTATTATCCTTCATTAAAATGAAAAAATTAGTACTACATTCTCTTTTCAAATAGGCCTTCTCCAAAAAAGTGATTCAAAAGGCAAGCATATTTGCCAATGTTCGTCATTGTTTCGTGATATAGAGCTTTTTTCGTATCAGGGATAGTAAGCTTACGGTTATCCGATCTTCATTCGCTGCTAGATCAAAGCTTTATAAGTATAAAGGGATGTTCAGGAACATTTTAGTTTCGTCTTTTTAACCCCATAGCCGGTTTGTCCGTTCACCGCGTATGGGCCCCCGAAAGCTGGCCGCAACTGGTTTGCCCGTATGCTCTACGGGCATTGATATTTTCTTCTATCTTCTCTTGATTTGTACGTATTTTTAATTCTTTTATAGTAAGATTATTAGAGCTAGTGTTTTTAAAAGACACAGTTTGTGTATGGCATTGAAATGCTTCTCTCCCGGTATTTTCTTTGGGGTGAAGGTTGGAATTTTCCAACAAGAATATAGATTCTTGAAAACGTTCAATAAAGAACAGGTATTGGCAAAACAATGTGCAATCTGTTGCTTGAGAAGAAATGAAAATGAAAATATAGTCCAGAAAACATGATATTATTTCGTTCCGATTGAATGTAAGACTTAGTGTTATACCATACGTCAAATTGTGCATGCATATATATACACTCTATCACAAAAATATGGTTTAGCAAAATCCTTCACATTCTTTGCCACTGGCCACGACTGCCTGTCCAAGCATCTAAACATGATAGGCATTGCGCAGAGTCCCCTTCGTAAACTGTGCGACTCTAATGAAGAAATGGGTGCCATTCATTTGGCACGCTGCCGTGCACTCAGCCTTGGATGATGAATATCTGTTGCGTGTGTGTGGTGTTATAAAATAATTGTAATAATAATATTCTGGAGTCCTAGAATGTCTTTCCTGGATTTATTGGTAACAATAAACTTAACAATCTTTAACAAATTAAACCATTATATTAATTATACTGAAACCAAAGGGAATTCCAGTATTCAAAATAAAAATGCTAGTAAACAACGGCAATCTAGTACACCGAAGCCAAGAAAAATACGAGAAAACATCAGCACATCTAGTTATGCTGAAGCCAAGTTTAAGATTCCAACTGAGACAGAATCGGTTACATATGGTTTCTATCGATATAGACCACGTGGGTTCTGAGCGGGGTGTCAACTAAGCTCCACCTACTCAGACCACATTTACAACATTGGATCCATGTGGAGCATATATTGGGAGGCCAGACACACAAAATGTAAGATTTATAGGCTATACTTTGAACTGGTGTTTCTTTTCTTCTTTTTTGTTGCTTCTTATTTTTTGTGAATATTTTCTTTTCTCAATATTTTTTGCAATTGTCTTGTAATCTGCCACTGGAAATAAAAAACAAACGATGTCACCAAAATTATGTACACCCAGAAGAAATCCAAGTTATATGCAAATGTTTCAAATTTCGATGTCAATGGGACATGGATCAACGTGCTATGCGCATGTGAGAGTTTAAAAGCATGATAGCTTGTGCCATAGGGTTATTCAAACTAATCTGTCGACTTGGAAGGACGGTATTGTAACTAGAGATTCTCAATGACGTAACTGGTGACAGTACGAACAATTCTCTGACTTTGAGAGGGTTCGTATAGTGGAGCTCAGAGAAGCAGGTTGGTCGAACAGGCATATCTGCCGTCACCTCGGTCAGATTAATATGATAGTTGCTCTGTGTTTTCAAATCGGTAAAGCGATGAAATACAGGATGCGGCAAAAAATGTCCTGCCTCCTAAAATAGTTAACGAATTCATTTTAATTGGTATTTTCATGTTTCTTTATCTACAACTTTCATAATAAAATATTTTTTAATATATTTCATAATTTGTACTTTGATTTATGTGTTTTTGATAATGTCAAGGTAAAGGGCTGCTATTTTAAAGTTGCTTCAGCAAAGGAAACGAAAGTGTAAAATCATTCGTTTGCTTCATGTACCTCGGCGAACAGTGCCTGATGCAATCTGCCATTTCAAAGAGCTTGACATTGATAATCGACTGCCAAAAAGTGGGTGAAAACGCACTGTAAACAATTCAAGAAATCGTAAGGCCATCGAAAAGCGAGACTAGAGAAATCCGAGGGTTTCCATGAGAAATGCGCTCGTGACATGGGAATAAGAGTCAGATCGGTGAGGCGAATAGCAAAAACGGAACTTGAACTGAAGCCTTACAAGTTGTGAAAATTGCAGCTCCTCACTGAAAGAAACTCGTACGGCTTCCAAGATGCCGAAATCTTTTGAGACGGGCCGCTAGTCAGAGCTGGGAGAGATTCCTTCTCCCTGATGAGAAGCTCTTTGCTGTTCAACAAGTTCATAACTCCCAAAACGATGGAATCTGGTTTGTGGACGCTCCAAGCACTTCAGCAATTGTTGAATATCGTCAATATCCAAAGTCGGTCATTGTCTAAGGTTACAGGACTAGTGTGAGTGAAGCAACTGTTGACTAGGTACGGCAATTACTTCAAGGAGTCATAAACTTGTAAAACATCACGTCATCCTCAAACATAGCAAACAAATTTTATAAGATTTTTTTTTTTTAATAAAAAGCAGTTGAATGCTTATAGAGTGCAAGGCATTTTAAGAAACACTTGACTGGAACTCAAATAACGCTTATACATTTTCCTTGCTACGCCACGTCGAAATTTACTGAAGCAAATAATCTCGTTAAAAATCACAATAAAACACATTGCATCCAAACAAACAAATATAAGATATTTGTTTGAGCACAGTGAATATTTTTAAGCAGTTTAAAACTTTTCATTCAACCTGTATTTGTAAATATCTTACATTTGAGTAATGAATTATTTTCTAATACTACACGAACCTCGTAAAAATAAGATGAATTCCAACATTATTTGCACATATATTTTCTATATTTTACTTAATTTTTTTGCAAAACGAAAATCATTTGCCTAGTTTTTTAAAAGACAGCTAAAACTGAGAACCTGCATCAGACACTGTTACTTTTCAACCACGCTACAGTCTGAATATCTGCTTAGTACTTACGAAATCCCTCACACTTTATTGTATAGAAGAAAGGGAAAAAAGATATTTAATTTCCGTTCTATCTCCTGAAAGTGGTACCTGCTCAGAATTGATAGGCAAACACGATTACCAGAGTCATTCATGGTGAAATGTTACTTCAATGTTTTTTGTAACAAGCACTAGAAATATAAGATGATGGCTAAGCATGTTTGAAGGTCCCCTACTTTCTTAATATATTTTCCCACATGTTTTGATATAATAAATAACGTTAACAATGTATCAAGAAAGAAGTTTGAATATAGTTATGTGTCTTGCACAAAAGAAAAAAAAAAGTCGATTAAAAAGTACACGATGAATTAAAACGTCTTAAATTCTATGTAGATGATTTACTCGAAAATAAATTATAATTAATTCTTAAAATGAGTAGAATATATAAAAACTAAAAATTATATAAAATTATTTTACAAAATTTTAAAAGTTACATTTGAATCCATACAGAATGTCTATACAATATTCTTCGATTCCCTTAAAATAATTCCATGTCTGTACACAATTCAATTAAATGCGGTAAATCAAATGTCTGTACATATTGTTAATATTTCTCTTGGCATCATATGCTTCGTCCTTGGTATATTAACATTAAATGAATGCAAGAAATAGTTTCAAATGTTGCATCGTGAAACTCGGCTTTACTTCTTAAATAAAACAATAGTTTCTAGTATTGTAAATGCTGATTGGACAATCAGAGAAAGAAATGTACCAGAAAGCGATTAATGCTTTCTGAAGAATTTTTCCCGGTAGATCTGCGGAGTGGTAATTACCATAGCAGACCTAGTAAATTTCCAGTGAATTGTTATAATTTTTTAGTTCGGCACCATATAGTTGTAATACCAATTGCCAAAATGTAATTTTCACTCCCATTTTCCTCCCCAGAGGGAGGCCCCTAAGGTCTGACGATGATAAATATTTTTAGGAATTTTAATTTTGCTGAAAGCACCCAAACATGCACTCTAGGCATCTTTAACATGCCGCGTAATCATACGATATGAATGCTGTCGATTTTTTTTTGCATCATGAAAATCCGCTGACTTGAGCAGGGGTCGAACCCCCAACCTTAAGCATACAAGACTAGCGACATACCAACTCCGCCGCCCAAATTTCCCTCCAACCAACTCATTGGCAGCTTTCTGAAAACGTTGTATAAATTTTAGCTTCAATTATAATTAACGATCAATTACTTCAGAAATTAATCGTTTTCTATGCTCCAAATGAATCCCATATAACAATGAAATTAAAATTGTTTACTAAAATGCCGCTCTGACGGGATATTCGTTAAAGACGCTGGCTGCTGTGCCAGTAGACCCGAGATTGAAGTTCGGAGAAGCCATTGGGTGTTTGCAAATGTAGAGCATTTATGCAGCATGGGTTCACACTAAATATCCAAAAAACATGATATTGTATAATTTTAACGCAATTATTTTTAGCTTTTATGCAAATTTATCATAAATCTTAATCATGCTATCTCAATATCCCTTTAGACGGGAGATCAGTGTCCACGGTAGCAAAGTGGTCAAGGTAAAGGACTAGTGGCTGGCGTCTTATGAGTTCGAGCTTAGTAAAGCTGAAGACCCGCCGTGTCGGGGAGGGATGTACGTTAATGAGACACATTTACGACTTACAAAAAAATTTTAGTTCAAGGATTTTCAAAATTTTTTTGGTTGCCTCCTATGTGTTCAATGTGAAAAAGATTTTGTGCTCAAAATTTCATAAAAAGATAGCCATTGATTCTTTAAAGGAAAACATTTAAAATTTGTGAACTGAATTTATACTCCTCCTACAAAAATGTACGTACACACCAGAAAATTGATTTACGTACGTCAAATTATTTATAACAAAATTTGGTATGGGTTTTGCAATAACATGTTTGGTATTTGTACAATACTTCTTTTCATATACGCTTATTGAAAATTCCTTAAAAAATGTATAAATTCTGAGTTCAATTATTTAATAAAAAATAAATATTGCTTTGATTCAAAAATCCATACCAACTTTTCTTACATGTACTATTAGCAACAGGTAAAAAAAATTCAAAGCATAAGGCACAATATAGAAAAAAAGCCTTAGCATTTTAAATGAAGTCAGACTAGTTTTTTTTTATCTTTCTGAGATAAGCAAGTTTTAAGTTTTGATTTGCCACAGGGATGTGAATAAAAAAGAGGAACGTTAAATCTGTCATAATTCTGTGTTCCTTAAGTTTAGAGCTTTCAAATTTTGTGAGGTTATAGAAAAGTATATAAAAAATAAATTAGGCTAAAAAAATTAGATTTGATTTTTTGACCGATTTTTTCAATTAAATGGTATTGTGTCCCATTAAATCTGTCGTGACGCTTTGGTGTGGTGTGGAAGTTAGGAGGAAGGGGGTGCCAGATCGGGTGTCTTTCTTTTCAATTGCCCGAGAGCAGAAACGTACATAAGGGGGATGGGACCCAGCCCAGACCCTCGCCCTTCATTTTTTTTTCCGATTGAATATAATCTATGCATACATATAAAACGTAAAATTAAATTAAGTATTTGTTATTAATTAATTTTATTAAGTAATACCAATTATTTATTCAATAACTTATTTTTACTGATTTTTTTCGCGACATTCGACAAAATTAAAAGAATTGTTTTGGTGGTGTATTGGAGTATGTGTGTGTGAGACGAGAATTGTGGAATCCTCCCCCCTTTAAAAATTCCTGTGTGCCTCTCTGTCTTATATATATATATATATATATATATATACAGGGTGAGTGTACACTGATTGTAGAAACTAAAAAAAGTTCCAAATTTTTTTTTAACATAAACTAATAAAAAAAAGTTTTTAGCGTTTCAAATATTTTCTTGTTTTAGGATATAGTAATCGTTAAATGTGGGTTTTTGCCTTTATTTTAATTGAGGGAAAGGAAAAATTCATTAAATATAGGTTCGTTAAATCGTGGTTCGACTGTATTCATATATATGCTAGCGAAATTATATACTACCCTGACTTAAGAGACACCAACAAAAATATCTACCGCCTGATAGGCAGAGATATGCAAACGACAGAAACGTTGCATCGATTATTCTTCCCACAAAATTTCAGCTATCTCCCATCCAAAGAGAATACCATTGTTGCACAACAAAACATTCTAAAAGACTCCCTAAGGCTAAACAACCAAATTAGGTGGCATACAAATTTCGATTTCTTGAAACAAATTCTTCTGACCTCCACAAATCACTTCCTACTCCCTCCTCTTGGGGTAGAGAAAGGTATATTTAATTTCCGCTTTCTCCCTAAAGTGCTACCTGCTCTGAAGAGATAAGCAAACATGGTTAGTGGGGTCTGATATTACGTCAACGCCTTTTATACCAGAGTAATACATTGAGGACGAACCCTGTTACCTTATTTTTTCACAAGTGTTTTCTGAATTTTTTTTTGTTGCTTCACTTCGATGCTAAAGAAGGGGAATGATAAACCTAAAAAAAATTACTTAATTTACATGCTTTATCAATCAACAAGATTAGAACTAAGATATATAGCCTACTTAATGTTTTTCGTCTTAGAGTATGAATTATGAGTATTAAATTAAAAATCATATCTTGAATCATCGAATAATATACGGAGTTTTCATGGTGATCAGTGACATAAAGTACAACTCCCCATCACGGGGAGGCCCAGGTTTCCAGGGTGCTCAAAGCCGTACCTAAACCAAGTACGTACCCTTAGTAAGATCTGGCTTAGGCTTAAAACCTGAGTTTACAAAGGAGCAGTAATATATTCATCGTTACGCCACTAATGGTGATTAAACATTAATATTGGAGACATAAGAAATTTTGATTATCAAAATTGTAAAAAAGCTTTGTGTTTGTATATACATAGAACATGGATATAAATAGACATAAATATACTTCACGCTGCATTAATAAATATTCTGGTATTTATAACTGTGTGACGGATCTATACGCGACCTTCAACTAACAAGTAATTTTGGCTATTCTTTTGGGCCAGCAAATTTTAACCAATTTTCTCCTAAAAGAAGAAAACGTGATATGCAAATTAAGTTTATTATATATATTCCGTCTTCGCGAGTTTAAGAGTTAGTGAATTGTGAGTGGATTAGAAGTGAAGTGAATAGTTAGTGAATTCACAGTGAAAAGAATGGGTAAACAAAAGGTAAGAAAGTCAGAAGTTTAGCAAACAAGAGGTGAAATGATAGTTACAAGGTGAAGTTTACCAGAATTGGTTTAAGTCCTTGTAAAAGATTATAACCAAGAAGTGTTAGAGTCTAGTTGGATTGAGTAGAAGACTACATAAGTTCAGGTACAGTCACCTTATGTAAAGTTGATGTTTATAGTGTTAAGGAAGTAGTGAGGACATTAAATACGTAAGCTCTGTGTAAAGTAATATTAAGGAAGTCACAGTATTGAACATATTTTCCCCAAACACAAATGTGGTCTCTTCTCTCTATTGCTTGACTGAATTATCCTATTTAAAGTGTTATTTGTGTTTGAGTTGATTATATTGATAAATAAAATAATTGGAATTTATCATGTCGAATGATCCTTTAATTCCTTCTACAACTTTATCTGGATCACAGGGTAGAAGGGATTTAAACTCGTTTCAACTGTTTAAAGTTAAAATTCGGCTTTGTAGCCCCTTAACTGCCGATTAAAAGTTGCACTATTCCATCCACAGAGCCACCGTTTTTCACTCACGTATGCAGTGTATTGGGGTGGGGAGAAGAAAAGACACAGGTAAGCAAATTTTTCTCTAAAATATATAAGTAAATTACTTGCAAACACTGCCAAGTTCTTTTTATTGTATTTAAAAGTCATCGACTAGTTTTAAATAGAACAGCACAATGCAAAGAATAGTACTTTGGAAGGTCGGATATATCCGTTCGAAGTACTTAAAGCACAGGTTGAGTGATATGGATTTATACGCCGACGGCAGTTAAGGGGTTAGAACTGTTTGGTTATTGAAATGAATTCTAAAATGCTTTTTTCTCAATAAAGCAATACATAATTTATTAAAACACCTGGAATATCTTGTTTAGGTTATATAAAACTGTATGTTTGTTAGAAAAATAACAATTTTTTATTAAAAGCTATGAAGAAAACTTAAACAGTGTTACATCTAGAAATTAATTTTAAAAAGTTAAATAAAACTAATTATATTAATGAAATGTACTACAGTGCATATATATAGAAACCTCTAAGGCAGCGTTTCTCAAACTGTGGGGCGCGAGCATTTTCAAAAGTTGAAAATAAATGATTCATTAAAAATATATGTATACATATATTAATTTACTGAATGGAAACAAAGGAGAAAAAACATTCTGATATAATAAATAATAAAATACCCACACTGTGTGTGTGTTGTAAAAAAGTTATAAATGTATCTGTGAAATACAATACATTTGATAATTAATTTATCCACAAGAAATTAAGAAAAAGTTTAATAATAAATACTAATTTCCTAGAGCTTGTTTTATACAAAACTTAATATATCTTGATAATTTGCGTTATTTATAATTAAAGTCGTATTGTAATTTCAGCGTCAAAGTACATTATTATTGCATTCTATTCAATGTTATTGTATGTGGGGGGGGACGATGAGAATTGTGATTGAAAATGGGGTTGATAATATTGAAAATTTGAGAAGGACTCCTCTATGGTACACAATTAGGTTGAATAGGTGTTTTCTTAAGAGTTAGATTAATTAGGGGAAAAAAGAAGTTTATGTATTGAGGAAGAAAAATAAAGAATTTAAAAAACTGCAGTATTCTAAATAGTTTTTTCTTATATTTATGTTATGTAACTTATAAGAATTTGTTTTATGTTTTGTAATCCAGATAAGAATCTGTTTTGTATACGATATATATATATATATATATATATATACAAATGAGATATTTCCAAAAGAATCCAATAAACTTCGATGAAATTTTAACACATCTTATGAGCTATTTAGAATGTAACAAACCATAAGTCTTGTGATTATTACATTTAACATCACTTTATATCCATTTTTAGCTTAAAGAGGAATGTAATTTTGACGAAAATCATTTACGTCAAATCTGAATGCTTATAGAATATTTATCGACAAATATACAACAGTGTCCCAAAAATCAAAGAGCCTTGGGAAACTCTGACCACTGTGGGTCCAATCCCGAGGCACCTGGAGTATTGCCCGCTTTTGCCCAATCAACGGACATGACTTTTTGGGAGCACAAATCCACTGTCTTGGCCTGGCTGCTGACGAGGCCTGACCACTCTGCGGCCATGCATCCAAACTGACAGTCCGTTCGCAGCCGCCCAACTGACGACATCGTCAGTCGGTACTGGGAGGCTCGGCGTCAAATGTCCAAGAAGCCAAGCATGTGCATTGGATGAATAAATTTATTTTTTAAAATGATTTTTACCTTGTGGTTGTGACACTTTAGATGGATCAAAAAGCAGATCAATGGAATTAAAATTGCATTGCACCCAATGTATTTTTATTTATATGTGGCATTTCTTAATTAAAAGTTTTATTAAAATTTTATAAAAAATAAAATATTTTTTAAGAATTTAAAGAATGATATCTATTATTTATCTAATAATAATTTTTACCATTTAAACTCATTTATGTTCTTTAAAGCAATAAAATTCTTTTGAAAGTAATTTTTTTTTAAAAATTGGTATCCAAATTTAGTCAAGGACCTTATTTCTCTTTCACAGATTGAAGTAACAAATTAAAAATAACGTAATCCTAAGAAATATTTCTCTCATAATCACGTCAAGGAAATTTCTTTATATTATGAAACTTTTAAATCAATATAGTTATTTGAATCAATTTTTTCAAGTTTAAACAATTCTCAAAAAATCTCGAAACTCGTTGTGAAACATTACTTCACATTTTAACAACATTAAATACTCACTTCTAGTAGACAAATAAAATAGGTGACATTTAAGTTGAGAGCAATTGCCTTCCGCTAGGAATTCCTCTCCATTAATACAACCCAATTCCCATGGGATGACACAAGGAACATTTAATTTCCGTTTTCTACTTGAGGTATCTTTTCCTAAGGCAATTTCGTAACACAAAATCATTTGTAAGGAAGTGTTACGTATAAGCAAATTCTTTTTTACGAAACACAACAGATGTAACTATTGATAATAGCATTATTATACATAAAATATCCTCTGTCTCCTCCGTACAAATTTCAAAACGATTAGACTTTTTTATTCGAATTTTGTTCCGTCTAGTTCAGATAAATTATATATTTTGAATTTAAAGTGAGTTTTAAGTTAAATTAAAGTGAAGGTATTTTTTTTTAAATTTTAATTGTTCTGCGTTTTTGAATGTGATAAAAAGAGCTGGTTAAAAACGCAGATAAAAACATATTTTTTTAATTCTGTTGATTTGAATTGTCATTGAAGAGACAAATGTGTTTCTAAAATGAACATGGAATATTTCACTTCCAATTTTACTAAAATGCTATAAACATCTTTTATTTAATTTTAATCCCTAACGGCCATTCCGAGATTAATAATGAAATTATGTAAATATTCATTTTCCCTTACCTTGTTTTAAATTTCCATTTAACTTCCTGGAATAAGAGAAATAATCTCCTCAGAATGAGAAAATTATGTTCAATTGAATCTTTCTCTGTATAATATCTTTTTAAATTCTACCATTATGAGGTGTGACACATACAAAAAAAACGAGACAGGTCCAATAAATGATTGTATTTACAAAATCAGTTCGTGACATTTTCACCTTCAAACCAGATCCCTTCAGCATTACTACACTTCTGCATCCAGTGCTACCATTGCTGGTAACGTTTCGGGAACGAGGGTTTTGGACGGCCTTCAGAATATTTTCCGTTTTTGCCTGAACCTCTTCACTGGGGTAAAAAGGGAACCCTTTGAACAAGTTTTCACTGTATTAAATAAAAAAAGTGGCATGGGGCGAAATCAGTAATGTTTTTAATCAGTCTCCATCATAGTAATGTTTTTTCAGGTCAGAAAGTGCTTGCCTGATAGGACATGGGAGTGGGTGCATTGCCTTGGAGCAACAGCCATCCAACTATGCCCAATTCTGGTTTTCCTTTATTTAATTGTTTTAAGAAGTCTCTTCAGTGCTTCAATGTAGTAGTGCTAATTAAAATTCTGACTACTGATGTGAGTGGAAACCCACTCATATGACGAATTATGTCAATGGTTTGGTTTGTAAACGCTTACCTTGGGCTTCCAGTATGTTCATCTCTTCCACACTGCTCCTGCCTCCGGAAAACCGCTTATGCCATTCAAACACATTTGCATGTGATCAAAGTTGTACATAAAAATGTAAAAGATTTAAAGCCAAAAGTGGGTGTTCATAAGTCGTTAATACAAGTCCTGAGTCTATTAGCGCTAATCAGTTAGATAGGGCAGCAATAGCATCCAGTTGTTTCGAAAGGCGACATTATTAACAATTTAATCCACCTAATCAGTTAGAGGTGTATTTTATGCGAGATAACAAAGGTGTTGGTGCCTTCGAACTTAATTGGCGCTACTTCATTGTTGCCAAAATAAACATATGGAACACGCCATTGAAGTATCAGAGGAGTACGCCGATAAACTGATTGAATGAAGGCGAAAAAAAGGCATGATACTTTGGGCGGTGCTCTTTAAAGCGATATTTCTTCTTGAAACCCTGTAAATAATCTTTAATGTTGGTGTGTGTGAGTGTAGTGCTGTGAAATTATGTTTAGTCATCAATAAACTTATTCGTATACCAAGGGCTCTTCATTTACCAGATAGAACATTAAAATCAACGTTGCAGTCTCTTGCTCTCCATTGAATTCTCGATGAACATTGGTCCAACTTCCCGCAGTTTGTTCTAGCTTAATTATGGATACAACGAGTAATTATTTAACTATCGTATTAAAATAGCCCTGGTTAATTGAACATTGACAGTTCTCACCACACCATATCGAATATCGGTTCCTGAACGAGGAATATAATCGTAAATCTGTTCCTGAAATCAATAATAACCAAATCGATTTCTGAACGAGGAATAAATCGTGTAACAAAAATGACCATCATTGAACTTAACCGTAAACAAGCGACCTTTCGAAATAAAGTTTTGAAGGTAAAAAATTTCATTAATAGCTTTCAACCAACGGATAGTACGAAGGATTACATCGCCTTAAAATCGAAACTGGATTTAAAAGACTCATTGGATACATTAAGTGATTTACAAGATGAGGCTGAAGAAACCAAGTCAAGCTTTCTTGTGCTTTTATCCAATTATGAAAGCAAAAAGGAAACTGTAAATAATACTTCAAAGAATAATCATGTTAAATTGCCTGATCTACCATTGCCAACTTTTAGTGGTAAGTTCCAATAATTTGAACAATTTAAATTAAAGTTTATGAATCTAATCGGAAATAATCCGTCTTTAAACGAAGTACAGAAACTTTGCTATCTCAAAGGAGCACTTAAAAATGAAGCGTCACTAATTCAAAGTGATCAAGATTCCTTTGATTCACTAATGAAGGCCTTGGAAGTCCGGTATGGAAGTACAAGAGCTTTAGTAGACATTCATATAGCAGAAATTCTTTCTATAAATAAACTTAACAGAGAAAATCCATCTCAAATTCGATCAATCGTAGAAAAAGTAAGAAATCATTTGAGATCTATAAAAAATTTAAATTTCGAATCGAATCCTTTGTCTGATGCAATTATATTGCATGTCCTAAGTAACAAAGTCGATAAAGAATCTCAGCGATTATTTCATTTAAGTTTAACTTCTTCTAAAGTACCTAGCTTATATATATATAGATGAATTTATTTCCTTTTTGGAACTAAGATGCATTCAGTTAGAAGCAGTCATTAAACCGCCCGAAATCTTGGCGAAAAATGTTCCAATAAAAAAATAAAACAACTTCCGGTTTAATTAATCCGCGATGGAAATCGTTTCTGACTAAAGAAAAATTAAAACCAACCACTTCCGGTGAATCTATCCAAGGCCAAAAGGAATGTTTGATTTGTCAAAAGAAAAATAAGCATCCGATATTTAATTGTGAATCATTTTTAAATCATTTTCCCTTGGAAAGGTATGAACTATGTAAAAAGAATAACATTTGCATGAAGTGTCTTAATTACCACCCCGATAAAAAATGTGTGTCGACATCCCTTTGCAAGATATGTAATAAATTTCATAATACTAAACTACATCGAGAGAAAGAAGATGATAGCTCAATTGCCTCTTCACCCACGCCAGGCGAATCATCCAAGGTCAATACTGAGCAATGTTTTGCAAGGAATGCAGATGAATCACCGCGCGTTAAATATATGCTGAGCACCGCAATCATATACATAAATAATATTCCAGTAAGAGTAATTTTGGATAGTGGATCAGAAATAAATTTGATCGGTTCAGATAATGCTACTACATTGGGATTAAAGAAAAACAAAATAAATTCAACTGTTTCTGGTTTTAACGGCCTTGCTCAATAGATAAACTGTTCTGTAAATACTAATATTTCGAATCAAGATGGTTCTTTCAAACAACACTTGAAGTTTCTCGTTGTTCTAAATATATCATCATTCACTCCGTCTTGCACTTTTAGGTATATCAAAAATTTCTCTTCCAAAACACATTAAGTTGGCGGATCCTTCTTTCCACAAGCCATCGAAGGTTTCAATGCTCTTAGACGCGCTAGTGTTCTTCAAAATTATTAAGGCAGAGCAGATAAAAATAAATGATTCAGTAACTTTGCAAAATTCGGTTTTTAATTACATAGTTACTGGAGGGCTCCCGGCAACCGATGATAAACAGCAATGTTTTCTTCTTTCGGAACAAGAAGGGTTAGAAAGTTAAATTCCTAAATTTTGGCAGTTAGAATCGGTCGAAGATGAACCTCGTAATCTAAATTCACAGGCCAAGTTTTATGAAGAACATTTCGTAAATAATCATCGGAGAGATGAATCGGGACAATACATTGTCCAGATGGCCTTTTTAAAGGAACCTAGTTGTCTTGGCGAATCAAAACAAACGGCTATTCGTCGATTAAATTCGTTATGGCGAAAATTAGATGCCAATCCAAATCTTAAACAGTTATATCGAGACTTTATCCATGAATATTTGGATATGGGACATATGGAGCAATTATCCGATGAATCTGAACCGACAGTTTCATATTATATGCCGCATCATGGTGTATTACGTCCCGACTCCAAATCCACACCGCTTAGGACTGTTTTCGATGCATCATGTTCTACTTCGACTGGCGAGTCGTTGAACTCTATTTTGGCAAATGGAGGAGTCATTCAAGATGATTTATTCGCGATATTATTGAGATTCAGAAAAAAATAAAATCGCTTTGACTTCAGATATTAAAAAAAAATGTTTCGCATGATATTCATAGATGAATCTCAGAGAGACTTGTTACGAATTGTATGGAAGGACAGTATTGACGACTCTATCAAAACATACCGAATGAATAGAGTAGTGTACGGTACAACATGTGATCCCTTTCTTGCCCAACGTGTGCTTAAGCAATTAGTTACGGATGACGGGCATACATATCCGTTAGCGGCCTCAGCTGTGAGTGCTGATATTTTTATGGACGATCTTATCAGTGGCTGTTCGAGCATTTCTTCAGCAAAACAACTTAAGCAGGAACTTATATCCCTCTTCAGTGGAGCTGGCATGCAGCTGCATAAATGGTTCTCTCACAATTCCTGATGAAACTAAAGCCTTAGGACTTTTGTGGGTACTCAAAAGGACACTTTAGCATTTTTGGTGTCTTCCATTGCAGATGTCTCTGATTCCTGTACAATTACAAAAAAGGTCAGTCTTCTCATCAACTGCTAGGATTTTTGATCCATTAGGTTTCATTTCGGCTGTAGTTACGAAGGCGAAACTGGTGATGCAAGAATTATGCAGACTAAAATTGGACTGGAATGATTCCTTGCCAATACATTTGGAAACACAGTGGAAGCGATTTGTGAAGTCTTAGCTGCAATTAGCAACTTGAACAATCCACGATATATTTTATTAGACGATGCACTGAGAAAAGAACTTCATGTTTACTGCGACAGTTCTTTGAGAGCCTACGGTGCTGCAATTTATGTAAAGTGTCTTCATAATTCGGGAACTGTATCTACAAATTTATTGTGCTCCAAATCGAGAATTGCACCTTTGAAGTCGGTAACGATTCCCCGGCTTGAGTTTTGTGCAGCAGTGCTTCTTGCTAAGTTAGTACAAAAAACCATCAAATCGATGAAAATCCCCTTCAACGATATTGTGCTGTGGACTGATTCGACCATCGTCCTTGCATGGATAAAAAAGGACCCTTCAGTTCTCAAGCCCCTTTGTGAAAAATCGAGTCATTGTAATTCAGCATCTAACCGAAGCGAGCTCCTGGAACCACGTTCAATCGCAAGAAAGTGCTGCGGATATTATATCCAGAGGAATCGATCCTGATAAAATTCAAGATTGTGTATTGTGGTGGTATGGTCCATCGGTTTTGCAAAACAACCCAGTAGTGTCTCCTTGTGATATCAGTGAAATTAACGATAATGATTTATATTTACGTGAGTTTAAAAAATCCGATCCAGTGTGTCTTGTAATGCAAAATTTGGAATTACTCCCACTCATCAATAAGTGCTCATCTTTTGTGAAAATGAAAAGAATTCTTGCATGGTGTCTACGGTTTAAAGAAAATGCAAGAAACCCTCCCTCGCAAAGGACCATTGGCAGTCTAACTGCAACTGAATTATCTCGAGCTTTAATTTGCCTTATCAGAAATGTTCAATCTGTGCATTTTCCTCTAGAAATCCAGTGTCTTCTAAAGGGTAAAAAAATACCCAATTCAAATAGTGTACTAAATTTGTCTCCTTTCTACGAGAACAGCATCCTTCGTGTTGGAGGAAGACTTAAACACTCCAACTTAACTGTCAATCAAAAACATCCCATACTTATTCCAAACAAAGGTCTAATCAACAAATTTCTAATTTGTTGATTAGTTATTATCATGTTTTGCATTTTCATACAGGTGTTGAATCAACTATAGCTAACATCATGTCAGAGTTTTGGATAATTAATTGAAGAAATCAGCTAAAAAAGGTATTGAAAAATTGTATTTCTTGTTTAAAGGTAAATGCAAAGGCAAAAACTCAAGTTATGGCAGATTTGCCCAGTAACCGAGTAAAGGTATCAAGGGTCTTCACCAAGGTTGGTATTGATTATACCGGTCCTATCTTTATTAAATTGTATCTAGGTAAATTCTCGAAATCATATAAATGTGATGTATGTATTTTTATTTGCTTCGCTGTAAAGACAACTCACCTAGAAATATTCCTCATTATTCTACTGATGCTTTTCTTGGTGCATTAAAACGTTTCATTTCGCGTCGGGGAAAAACCCCACGATATCTTTAGTGATAACGGTACAAACTTTGTAGGTGCTAACAATGAATTAAAAAAGTTATTGCAAAATCTATTCATTAAGGAAGGTAAAGAAAAAATTGAAAACTTCATAGCGTCTGAAGGTATAGTTTGGCACTTCAATCCGCCTGCTACTCCCCATTTTGATGGTTTATGGGAGGCAGGTATTAAATCTCTCAAATCTCACCTAAAACGAGTTATAGGTAACACAATACTAATTTATGAAGAATTTGTAACTCAAGTGGAAGCAGTTTTAAACTCAAGACCCTTAAACAAAATTTCTAGCGATCCAAACGATTCTATTCTTACTCCAGCTCATTTTTTGGTTGGAACTTTCTTAACTACTTTGCCTGAACCCGACCTTACAAATACACCAATCAATCGACTAAGGAGATGGCAATTGGTGCAAAAATTAACACAAACATTTGGGAAAAAATGGTCAAATGACTATCTAAACCAGCTACAATCAAGAGTAAAATGGCAAAGGGGTGAGCAACCATTTAAGGAAAATGAATTAGTGCTGGTTGAAAATGAAGATTTTTCAAAAATACTTAATTGGCATCTTGCAAATATTATCAAGGTGCACCCAGGTAAAGATAATATTATAAGAGTTGTGACTTTAAAAACAAATAAAGGCACCTACCAACGCCCAGTCAATAAATTAGTAAAATTACCAATCTATGAATAACGATATATATTATTGTATTGCATAATTGTATTTGTGTATTATATTCATTAGCATATATTTCATTTACGTATTGCATTATATTAATCATTGAAATTGTTTATCAGTATATTTATCAATATTTTGTGTATATTTCATATATATATATATATATATTAGTATGTAAGAATACATGCAATTTTGCAATTAAACATTGCAACGGGACCCAGGATGTTGGAGCCTTCGAACTTAATTGGAGACTTCAGGGTTGCCAGAATAAACATTTGGAACGCGCCATTGAATTATGAGAGGAGTAAGCTGAAGAACTGATTGAATAAAGGCAAAAAAATGGCATGATGCTTTGGGCTTTAAAAGTGATATTTCTTCTTAAAACCTGCAAATAATCTTTAATGTTGATGTGTGTGAGTGTAATGCTGTGAAGTTATGTTTGGATTAATAAACTTATTCGTATACCAAGGGCTCTTCATTTACCAGATAGAACATTAAAATCAACGTTACACAGTCCTCTTGATCTCCATTGAATTCTCGATGAACAAAAGGCATAAACGCATTAAAGTACATAAAAATGTAACATATTTTAAGCCAAAAGTGGGTGTTCATAAGTCATTAACACAAGTGATGGATCTATTCCCCCTAATCAGTTAGGCCAGTGCTTCTCAAAATTTCAACATTCACGACCTAATATGCCATTATAATTTTCTTCGCGCCCCCTTATACACACAATACCAATATATTAAATTCAATAATACTAAACTTGGACGCAAAAAATACGACACGACTTTAATCTATTCAGTGTCACCGACTTTAATCTATTCTCAGCCAAAGCGAGAATTTCCCCGGACGTATATATACGTCTTTCCAAAGTACAATGTTTTCTATGCACTGCTATCCATAAGCTTATTTCGAAGACTTTGGAATTCAATAAAAGGACCTTGGCAATATTTGTGAAGGATTTACTTATTTCAGATTATTTGTTTCGATATTCTTCCCCCCACCCCCAATACAACACATGCGGCGCCTTCGTGGAAAACGGTTGGCATTGAAAAGCGAATCGTGTAACTTTAAATCGACAGTTAAATGATAAACGGTACAAATTACCAAGATAAGTGCTAATTTTTGTATATAATTTTAATTTATGACAATCCCACGGGCACTGGTAATTATTAAACTTGTTCTTAACTTGGTATTGTTAAATTAAGTATAAGATACATTGTGTAGCACTGATGCAGTTATAAGTGTAATATATCAGTTTAAAAGTGTATTTTTTATGTCAGAATGTATTTGTTTGTTTACTTTCAGAAATTTATTCTTTTTAGCGCGTTTTTCACGTAGTGGAACAAAAGCGCTATTAGGACTCAAATTTCGACTTCGTTCCATATTTTGTCGTACCTTTTTCTCAGCCAATAAGCAACCAATTGACCTCGGGTTTTTGGCATTTGGTCACATTTGTGCCCTAGATGTGAGCCAAATCATATTTAAATTTCCCCATAGTTTTCCCGAATTTTCCTATTGTAAAATACAACATGTGAAAAACGCGCTAAAATTACTTGGCCATGCCAATGATTGATATCTTGTTTAAATAATATTTGTTTTCTACTTTTCAATATGCTCGTGCCCCTCAAAGTGTTGTCACGCGTAGTTAGGTATGTCGCCAATAGCCTCCAGTTGTTTCGAAGTGCGACATTAATAGCAATGTGCCTAACAACATAGGCGGAATAAAAAAAATGCAGTTGTGTACATAAAAATGTAGCGGATCCAGAATTTGGTGTCCCGTAGACATTTGGATGCATGTACCATTAGTTCTAGCTCTAATATCACTCATGTCATGAAAGAGATTAAGCAACCTTAATTAAATCAAAAATGTGAAAGTTCCTTTTTTGTTTTAGGATAATTTGACTCAGAAAATGAAGTTATTGGAATTGATGAATGAAATATACTTGTACATCAAATGTATAATTTGGAGAGACACAAAACGGTTGCATGTAAATTGCATGCTAGAAATTGTCCAAAACTGAAGACAATAGTTATAATCGTTGTTCAAAGTACGTATACATATATTTTTATATTTCCGGTAATTTTTGTGTCAATTGCAAATGATAAAGCTTCAAATGTAACTTTTATTATATTAATTTCGTGTTAATTAATTAATTATCTATTATATTCATTTTATTACATTAATTTTTAATTAATTAATTATTTATTTATTTATTATTATTATTTAGATTATTTATTTTTATTAATTTATTATTTATTTATAATATTAATTTTTATAAACTAATTAATTATTTTTTTTATTATTTGTTTATAATATAAATTTTTATTAATTATGTATTTATTATAATAATTTTTATGATAATTTCAATTTAAGGAGGCAGCTCTCGTAGACTTCCATGGATTTTGAAAAAAAAAAACTTTGCCTCACTGTCTTCATTGCTTCTTCCGAGTGCTTGGTCGGGCGTTGCTTTTATTTTTATACAAGGAATTTGTTATCTTAAACTGATCATACTATCGCAAAATGCTTCTTGTGGTTGGTGCCTCTTTTCCGTAGTGATTTCTAAATACTCACTGCAACGAAATAACTGAAAAACCTTGTGTATTCTCGAATATGCAGAAAATCTTCTCTGTCATTGTCGGTATCCTTAATGGGACGTTGATAATTGAGGGGGGGGGGAACTTTATATGCTTCACTTTACATTTATATATTACTTTGTAAAATATGCAATAGTCTTGAAAATATGACTTTTTAAATTCAGGTCCATTATTTGTACGAACCTGTATTCTGGGGTCCAAAATTATGCAGAAATAAATCTGATCCTCATTCATTAAAAGAAACTAGAGCAGTGTTTCTCAAACTGTGGGGGGCGTGATAATCCAACAAGGGGGGCGCGAGTATATCGAAAAGTCGAAAACAAAAGATTATTTTATTAAAATTTTTAATTTAGTGAAAAGAAGCGAGACAGAATACATTCTAAGAAAATAAAAGATAAAATACACATTTGTACTGATATAAAACACTTGTTAATGTATCAGTACTGCACAATGTAATTTATAGCTAAATTAACAGTACTAAATTAAGAACAACATTAATAATTGCCAATGACCCCATGGGAGTTTCATAAATTATATACAAATATTAAGATTTATCTTGATAATTTGCGTGGTTTATAATTAAAGTCGTATTGTAGCCTTACCCTCAAAGTGCATTATTTTTAATTCAATAAGTTGTTATTGTATGGAGGGGGTTGCGATGAAAATTATGATTGCAAATTGGGTCACAAATATAAAAAGTTTGAGAACCACTGTACTAGAGAAAGATGCAAAGAAAAGATAAAATCATGTCTGCAAGAATTAATCCTGTACCTAAAACAATTAGTCTCGAAAGCCCAAAGGCTGTCAAGCGCAATATCCTCTCCCCCCTTTGTTGCAAAATACACTTTTTAAATTAGAAATCTGTTGGAAATAAATGTACCTCACGCAATCTTTATTTTATGATGTTGGGTCAATATTGTTAAATTTCCTTCAATTTTGTATAAAGGTTATTTAAAATTAATTGTAAATATTAGAACAAATGATTAGTACAATAAAAACTGAAAGTGTTCCTAATGAATAAAATAATTTATAAACGGATTTGAATTATTTGATTTTCGAATTGAAAAATTATTTGCGAAACTTTTTTTTAAACATTTTTTTTATAGAAAAAAAATTCCTTTAAAAAGATCAATTACTTAAATAAATGTTAAATATAATTGTGTTTTGATTTCGTGATAATAGTTAAGAAATATATGAAAATTTAATAAGTTCTTTTTTCATTTTCATTCAAATGTTAAACATTGGAATATTTAAATATTTGTTGAGTTAAATAGTTTTAATATTTGCTAAGAAGAAACAAAGGAAAATTTAATTTTTATTCTATGCATTTGATTGCGCAAAGGAGATGGTTTAATTAAAACTGGGAAACATTTCTGAATAATTTTCTTATGAAGGGAATATTTTGTTCTTTAAGAAAAATCACAATGGAGCTTTTAAAAATTTGATCAATGGGAAATTGTTTTATATTTAAATAAATAATTGAAAGTAATCACATTGATTAAAATATGTCTCATGATATTTAAGTTGCACACACAATGAAAACATTATACTTTAGTCTATAATACTGTAATTAATACAAACTAAAATATTGTTTATAATTTATTAACTTTTTTACTTCAAAATTGAATTATTATTTTAGAAATTGAATTTCAAATTTTAAAGTTATTTTTAAATTCCCAGTAAAATATACAAAAATTTATATAGAATTTTACAGACAACCTAAAATAAATCAATGAAGGCGTTTTGAAATAAAATTTTACATAGGAAGCTTGAATTTTTTTTAAATCGTAAAGTTTTGATTTTATTATGTTATTTACAATGTATAATACTTAAACAAACCTGGAAAATACACCATATTTTAAATTTTGCTCATAAAAATGTCATTCAAATATATTTAAGCCTTAAATTTGTAATTTTGTAATTAATTTTTTCCCCAAAATAATTGCTTTTCACAGTATTTAGACAAACTTTACATATAAACCATACAATTGCAGTTCTTGGTAATAAAAAACGGTAATTAGTAATCCCAAATATGAAAGAGATGACATGAAAATGCCTATATGTATAAGGCATTATGGGAAATTTTCTAAATAAATATGTTAATTATATAAGATCTAAAGATATTCGATGTTGTTATTCTCTACAAGGTTTCGCAAAATTCGACTGACAAATTCAGAGAGGTGATAGCAGCCAGAATGGTGATGACAAATCGCCATAAAACATAGGATTGCAAATCTCGTTTAGTCAGTGAAAATTACAATAATATTAGACATTGGGAGAACGATGAGCCAGACGAGGGGGTTGCCAAGTGAATGTGGGGATTCGGAGCACTGTGGCACGTTTGAAGAAACTAGAATGTATGCAAATTGACCACTTCTTCCAGAGTTGGTGCAGGGATTACTGGAGTACAACAGAACACATGTGTTTCATGCATGTTGGTAGACCATCAAATTTTTCGATAGCGGTGTGCAATCACCTACCTATATGTTATACATCTCAAGAATTGGATTTGAGGTGGTAGGTGTGTTGCGTCCACACTCTCTGGATCTCAATCTCTTGGATTTCTTCTTTTGAGTCTACCTGAAATCTATTTGTATGTGTCACCGGCAGCGACAGAGAATGATCTTACGGCATAGATTGCTATCGCTTCAACTTACATCGCCAACACACCTAATTTGTTTGAATGCGTTCTACAATCATTCGTTCGTCGGTGTCAGCTGCGTTATGAACTAAGAGACCGCCACTTCGAAAAACTCCTGTTACAGTAAATTATCGTTGCAATTCTGACGTTTAGCTGAGATGAAATATTTATATCGTAAACATGCTTTGCATCTAATAAATCAAATTATTTCCTATTATTGACCATTTTCATTGAACTCGATATTACACCCGTCAATAACCTTTTTTGCGAATTACTCCAACAAAACGTGGTTTGCGACTCCATGTTCTATGGTGATTTGTAGTACATATGCTGCCTAATATCACCCCTCAGAATTTCTCGGTCAAAAAAAAAAAAAAAAAAAATTCGGCAACACGCCGTATATTTTTGCAATATTTGTTTTAAGGTATTTGAAATTTAAATAAGTAAAAAAAACATTAGTTTTTAAATGCATTTGTTATTTTATATCACCACGATAGCTTGGTGGTCCTAATCACGAATTTATATGTATACTTTTTATTCATCAAATCGTGGGTAACAAATCTGGTACCACTAAAAATGTACCTCAAGGGGAAGGGGTACATGTTATATATAAAGGTATTTAAAATCCTAGTAGTGCGTGACGGATTTATACGCGTCCTTACACTAACCCTTTTGGGAAATCTTTGAGGCTATTAAAAATTGTTAACCTTCTCCAAAGAAGAAGACGTGATATGCAAATTAAATTTATTGTATATAGTTCAGGTTCGCTTACCATAAGGTTATAAAGTGAAGAGAGAGAGAGAAAGATAGATAGTAGAAAGTTGATTAGTGAGTTAGAAAGTGAGATGGTTAGAAAGTTTTTTTAACTGAAGGTGAAAAATGAGATACAAAGAGTAGAATACCAGAAAAAAGTTAGAAAGTCCGTGAGACAGATCAAAGACAGGAAAGTGATATTTGAAGGATTAAGCCTTAATTAATAAGAAAACTGCCTACAATTCATTTATTGTGACCTTCATATTACATTTGATTAAAAAGGCTAAGTGGCCAATAATTATATATCTACCGCGTAAAGTAATATTGAGGTAGTATATCGATTATTTTAAAGTGGTTGATTTACTAGATGTATTCTCCCAAAACGCGACTCTCGTCCCCCTCCCTCCATTGACTGATCAAGAGCATCCTACTTTTTGTGTTCCATTGAATTGTTTTGGAATCGATTAACCGGCACTGCACGTGCAAAAAAAAGGACCTTAACTTTACGCGTAGGGTATCTTATACCCAAAGGTGCTTACATTCTGTTTTTACCGTAAAATTTACATACAAAGGTAAAAAAGGAAGAAAAGTCAGAAATACAATATGTTTATCACACGTAAATATAGTTTTTCTGTTATTTTTATTAGGGCATTCATTACATTGTTTATGCACTCCTTTAGTCTTCGTCGCGAGTGGGTGCGAAGTTTTTTCTGCATCTTAATTTTTATTAATTTCGTAGAAGCATTGCTTACTGGTTTCCACATTATTTACATTCTTCTGTAAATCGAAATCCAAAACACTTTAGAAATCATCGTCTGGTTCTATCTTTAGTAGGTGGACTACTTAATAAAATAGTTTGCGCATTTATTGTCGCAACGTTCAACAACACAAAAAATATTGTCATAGGCTAACGATTACATTTTCTAGCCATTGAATATGATGTGGTCATTTGATCAAAGGCAATAATTGCTCCCTCAGTTAAATTATCTGGGTAGATTTCAGTAGTACTTACCATTATACTCTTCGTCGTTTGATTCTTCCCCATAATCCCCGCACAGAGTCTTACTTCATCCGAAAATACTGTTCTACTATATCTATTAAATACTGTATCTGTCAAATTACTTAAACATCACATTTCTTCATCTTTACTATAATAATACGCCATCGCATAAGAAAACTTTTAAAACATGGCCATGGAATTAGAATTGTAACGGTGATTCACGCGCAGGGTATGACATACCCGAAGAGGTGGCGTCCAAAAAAATACCCTTAGAATTCACCAATAAGCTAAGGCCCTCAAAGGATATGACTTTAATGTCAGCTACACGAGAAAATATTCATTTTTGCGAAAAAGGTTTAGATAGAGTCTAAAAAAAGTTAGGCGGTGGGTATGACATACCCTGCGAGTGAAGTGCCGGGTTAAAAAACTATGTAAAATAATTTGAAATTATCATGCCGAATCATCCTTCACTTCCTTCCACACCTTTAGCTGGGTCACAGAGTAGAAGGGAAGGGGGGGTATTCCAAGTGTTCTAGTTTAGATGTCGCCCTCATCCCCTGATCATTAAATATTTATGTGTCCGTTGCCAAATTCCTCGCAATGAAACGTTAGTAAACAAAAAAATGACTTTTTTTCATTTTTATTGTCAGTTCGATATTTTAACCCTTAAATGCATGATTTTTTGTCTTGAATTTTAAAAAATCTATCGTACATTACCTATGGTAATGTAATCATAGGTCACGTTGAAATAAACAAATACGAGTCATGTAATAAGATTGGGTATTTTGAAAACACTTTATATGAAAACTTTTGTAACATAACGTATTTCCCCAAATTTTTCATACATCAATAAAATTTTCAACTGCAACATCAAACATGAATAGCTTGCCTGACATCCGATATGAGAAATATTTTTTTTGTAATTAAATAAATAACTTTTTACTTCAAACCAATCAAATGAACCTTCGGGATGAACGTCGCGTCGGCATGAAACACAGTCAGAGGCCTAGCGTCGCGTATGTGTGACACGCACTTGGAACGTTTTTTAAGTTCATTTTTTTGCGATAGATGACATTATATGTCCATAAGTTTTGAGATACATATAGATCTGACCTTCTTCTTGAAATGTGAGAAATACTACTCACATACACGTGGTTTTTGTTTTATAAGCATAAGGGGAAGAGAGGGAATGTTTCCGAATTGAATGCTTTATGACTGCTCTTCAAATGAACACGTGGTTCTTGTTTATAGTGAAGATGAGATTTTTTTCGCTACAGCAGTTGGTTTGGGTTTGCAGTGTAGTGTTTTATGGATAACTACATCTGGTAGACAAATTTATCACTTTTTTTTTTCAGAATGATGCAAAATTGATTCTAAATTAGAATCTGAGTATAGTGATAATGGCACATAATATATTATGATTGTTCTGCTAATTGCGAATTTTATGATAATAATATTTTATACATATGTATGCCGATTATATTGATTTAATAAGCTCATTACATCATTTACTCATTTAATAAGGCCATTACATATATTACATCACACATACACACAAGAGGCAACCGAAAAAATTTTAAAAATCATTAAATTAAAAAATTTTGTGTAAATTGTACCATGTCCTTTAAGATTTCATTTTAGTTTTATGGTTTTGAACTCCTTCTGAAAATTCTTGTACTCTTTTATGTCATTTAAGATACGAATAATAATTCATCTTACTCTTTACAATTTATTATCTACAAATAATTAATAAATTTTTATTTTTATTTTGGTTCGAGAAATTTCTTATTTTTAGAAGACAATAAAGATTTCTATCGAAGAAGTGCGATATCCCTCCGGTATCATTTTTTTTTAATTTAAAGAAATCTATACATCTCAGTGCGAAATAAAATATTTTTTTCTATAAATGAAATATAATTTATTATATAATAATACAATGTTAGAATATTTAAAAACATAAAACTAAAAAAACACATACTTATATACATATTGATACCCATACATTAATATTTTTTCTCCTCTTAATGTATCTCTAATACAGATCACTCAGATACGTTCAATAAAGATTTTCATATCCTTCACTCATAAATAATAAAATTTTTAAATTAAGAAACACCTTAGCAACCGAAAATGTATTTAAAAAAAGGAAGAGCAGCGAAAAATAAAAAGAAAAAAAATTCAAACATCCCAATGCAAATAGAAAAACAGAATCTTACTTTAGCATATGCTATTCGTATAAATGCAGCTCATTTCGAGGACTTTTGAGAAAAAAAGAACATGCTATGTTTCCTATCCATCCCATTTTAGCCTGAAGCTTTGGAAGCTTCTTTGGTAAGTATCTTGAGAAGCGAATATAATGAGGAATGCACATCCGAAGAATGGTGTACTTCACTCCAGCCTGGATCTTCGTCATCGAAGTATAATAATTATGTGTTTCCAAATGCAACATCAGACATCATTATAGATACAGCCAGTTCTCTTTTGTGCTCCGATACATTAATTATTGAAAGGTTTGGGGCATCTGTCTCTCTTTCGTAGATTGAGATATAAACTTTAAGATCGCTCTCAGATCTTAAGTACAAAAGATATTTTATTCGTAATAAATCAGCAAATTTATGATGAGATTTAAATAGATAAGAGACAATGATTTTTTTTAAAAAAATGAGGAATTATTGCATAATTTCTCTTTATTTTCTGTACTTGTTCAGAAAAACTTTGAAATTTATAATGATTAATATTAGTTTTAGATTTTACGCGACTAGCTAAATTAAATTACACTAAAGACCTTATTTAGGAATATATATACAAAATAAAGAGAAGGAGGTGAAAATAAGAATTTTTTATCAGTCAACG
The DNA here is from genome assembly GCA_019973975.1 of Trichonephila clavata. Taxonomy (NCBI): domain Eukaryota; kingdom Metazoa; phylum Arthropoda; class Arachnida; order Araneae; family Nephilidae; genus Trichonephila; species Trichonephila clavata. The sequence goes on from BMAO01008528.1 coordinate 146,353, forward strand.
TCAAATAACATTTTAATGTTTACTTAAAATATTTTTTGCTTAAATTTTTCCTTAAAATATAGTGATTTTTTATATTATCTTGATGTTAAAACATTCATTTTAACATCAGGAAGGATGCCGAGTCTTTTTGGCTATTTTATTACGGTTGAAAAAGGAAAAGAAAGCAAAAAAAAAAAAAATTATAAAAATGTTTCGATGTGAAATATTTGAAATACATTAAAACACTAAAAATTACCAAAACGTGTAATATTTTTTCAGATCATATAAATCCAGTACAATATCAATAAACAAAATTTTTCACTCAATAATGCACAACAGAAGGTGCTCCAAGTATTCTAAACATATCGAAATTCGTTTTACAAAGTTTTATATTTTTATACCAAACACGCACATACTAAGTCATCAATAAACCTCGTATCCAGTAGAGTTGAAATAAATGTAACAAAATTAATTATTATAATAATATAACTAATTATTATAATTAATTAAATGTAATTTTATAATATAACATGGAAACTGCTGTAAAAGCTCTAAGTTTCCAAAAAAAGCAACAAAAAAAACATTTAAGAAGTGATTAAAATGGGTTCTGTTTCTTGCTTCAAAATTTTTTATTTATTTTTATCTGAAATATAATTCAAATATTTATGTTTCCATATAACATGCAATGTAATTTCAACAAATGATGTATATCAGGAAAATAATATTTGTAACAATGGACGATTAGCGAGGTCTATCCTTTTTAATTTATGTATTTTTCCATCCAGCCAAATTGGCATTATCAGATAGAAGAACTCAATGCCGCAAATGAATACCGCTACTAAAGAGAATATAAATTATGAGATAATGAGTAAATTATGCGTACAATATAACGCGCGAGCGCACGCACACACACACACAGTGCCAGTTCTGCCAAAATTGTAATCGCTTGTTTCTGAGTGGAATTCAGGAATTGTAGTTGCTTAGTTATTTAAAGATATGGGAAGATTTCTCGTGGGCGATTTCTGAGGTTGCTTCTTATTTAAAATATAAGTACCTATATATATATATTATTTTTAATAGTTTATTGTTTTGTCAGAAGATCTCGTAATCAAGTGTAAAGTTAAATTAATTAGTAATTTATTGTTAATAAATTATTATTTTTTAAAATCCTATTTAAAGACTTCTCAATTCCAATTGCGTTCGGATCCCCCAGAGTAGCAAATTAATGAGAGTGATTTCCATCTCCACTGACCCGAGGAGGAGGTACATGACATGCTGAGCCCACTAGCACTCTCCTCCTTCAAAAAAAATTAATAAAAGAGCTTAAGGAATACTTTTTCATACGAAAAGTATCGTTAAATTTAATTTTTGAGAATTGAGAGACAAAAAAATAATAGATTTTATAAGGTACTCTATCACTTCTATTCTCTTTAATTACTTTTCAAACAGTTTAGTATTTAAAAAAACAACTAGAAGAGGTATCTATTTTCTGCCTAACGGTGGACCAATGACCATTGTACAAATTATACAACTACTCATACACATTACTCGAATTGTAAAATTGTAATTTACATGTATCATGTAGTTCTAATTTTCAGATACGCATTTATGAAGTACTACTGTGCCAATGAAATAACGGGACTATAGACTTAAAAATTGGTTTTATTGAGGTATCCGGCTACTTGAGACAACAACCCTCTACGTTCTATGGTAAGTGAGGGGCAGAATTTTTTATTATATTGCCCAGTGTCATTGGGATCAATATAGTATTAATAACCAGAAAAATTTAATATTTAGTGATAAAAATAATTCGGGTCTTAAATGGATACATAGAGATATAAGGTACCACGGAAAGAAGCATTTCATCAAGTGATAAGATTATGACTCTGAAACACATACATAGTGCTGGCCTTCAGTGTAGAATCCAGATGTTTGCTTCGTAGAACTCCAGGGTTCTGAGAAATCCAGTTTAAAGACCACTACTTCAAAGTAATATGTATGTCTTAAAGAATAAAGCTGGTAATGTTATTTTTATTGTATTTTTCAAGTAGTTTATATCACCTGCTGAAGAAAAAAATTTTAAGCATTTCAAAAATACTTCAGTTAGAAGAGGAATGTTCATTTTAGGAACTTAAAATTGAAAATTACTCTTCAACGTGTTTTATCAGAACTCTTGACGCTTTGTGAAGCTAATTTTAGAAATTTTGTTAAAATTCTACGCAATCAATTATATTTCAAGTTTGCAGTTTCTCTTATCTAAAAAAAAATTAATTTACTTTCTTTATAACTGTGAAAGGAATATCGTACTCAAAATGTTTAGAGAAAAAAGTTTCTATTGACACTGAAAATAAGGAAATAGAGGTTTTACTTCTAAGTATTTTTCTAAAAGAATCTGAAAGTAATCCATTGCCAACGTTTTCAGAAACATTATTTATGACTAATCACTTCTGGTATCAGCACCCTTGCTATATCTTTTTCCCACTCTTGATGTGTGAACATTCACATTAACTAAAAGGAAAAAAAAAAGAACATGAAAGGGAATTGCAACTTTTATAACACGATGGAACTTATGAAGGGCTATAAAGCAGTTTTGAAATGTAAGTTACATCTCTTCAAGTATGCTTGCGTATGCAAATGGAAGCTTTTGATCACTAAAAAGAGGATATATTTTATGAAAAAATATTTTGCCAGATGGTAGAAATGGGAAAACCTTTCTTTTTTTTCTATTTTGGTAGAAAGAAAAACTTCTTTAAGACATTTTTGATAATGAAGAACATGGATTAGTAAAAAAATATCATCAAAAGCAAATGTTTTCTCAGTAAAATAATTATGATGATTCGAATATTGGAAACGAATTTTTTATTCGATTTGATGGACTAGTGAAATAAGATATCATTATATTTTAAGAGGTTCATTTCAACACTTACACACTTATTGTATCCGACTACGTTCGGAGCCATGATTTTGCAAAATCATACAAAGGAATATATTTTTTTAATATTTAGATCATTTAGATAAGAATACAAGTATGCAATTGTTTTAAGAGTATTATTACAATAAATAAGTATTCAAATGCAATATTTTGTCAAAACATGAATTTAGAATTATTTATTTTCAAAACATTTTCCTTTAATGAAAACAGCTGCTGTAAAAATAATTTTTTGCTTATACAGAAGTTCGTTCACATTTTATGCAAACGATTTTAAAATTGTCATTTGAATTCTAAGATAAAACTTTGGAAAATTTGGAATAATCGTCTGTCAAGGTTTTCTTTAGATTGGAATGATAAAAAATTTATTTTAAAAATGACTTCGAAAATTGATAGATTGCTGGAAGGTTACGTAATACGCTTTCCGAGAAGAAATATTCGTGTCAACAAATTAAAAAGCGGTGTACAAATCTCGGTTATTGCATTTCAATCAAAGGTATTTATAATATATTTAATTTGAAAGGAAGAAATCACCTAGCAGAAAGTAAAAATGAAAACATGATCACGAAACTTCATCCTAAGACTGTTCAAATGCAGGCAACAATCAAAAAAGTGAAGTCTCTGATCCTAAAAGAAAATCAGATGACTGAAAGATTAATTGCATTGAAACTAGGAATGTCTTCCGGAACTGTAATTAAAACAGATGTTTAAATTTAAAGTTTGTCTCCTTTTTTCAAAACATATTGCTGAAAAAATACTAATTTTTGAAAATTATGCAAAAACAATTAGCTGCTTAAAAATGGGAATTTGTTGTAAAATTGGATGAGGTATGGACATATTTAAGTGACCGTAGTAAAATAAGATCAATTTTTAATCGCTCAACTGACGGTAATGACTGTACAAAATGGCTTCGTCAGTGTACAATAAATTTCCTAGAAGGATTCATGATAGTTGTAAGATTTTCTGTTGTTGTTTTTGTTTCTTATCCCATTTGACAGAAAAAACATCTAGATCAAATCCATGAACCCATGCGTTTTTAAACGTTGAAGGACTGTAGCTGGACTTGAGAGCAGCTGGCTCTTATGGCAACCAATACAAGCCAAGAGCAAGATTTTCTAACAACGACAAATTAAAAATAATAAAAAAAGTCTTGGGCAAAGACTAAAGTAATTCACACTATACTATCACCAGAATATTTTAGAATGAATTTTTGAATTAGGAATTCCAACTTTACGTGGAAAGAACATTCATAAAGTTGAGCTTCATGTGGACAAACCCTTTAGTCACACGTCTTAGTCAACAACCACTTATATAGCAAAGAAAGAATCATAAACAGGAATAAAGTGTATCCCATTTGATGAAATACGGGTAAAATCGCCCTACGCTTCTGCAATGGATTTTTGTGCTTTCGGTTTGTTAAAACGAGCCTTAGGAAAACGGCATCCAAGAACACTGAACGAACTTTGGAAAACGGTTCAAGAGAAATGATGTAAAATTTGCATGGCAGTACTAAGGAAAAGTTTACTTTCATGAAAAATTCGAGCTACAACTGTTATCAAGAATCATTGGTATCAGATAGAAGTAAATGTTTACAAAAAAATACTGTGTTTCTTGATAAAATTATTTATCAAAATTATTTCCATATAGTGGGAACGATCTTCTGTCTATAGTTATAACTTCTCCATAAAGCGAGAACTATGATTTTTGAAATTCCCCATTATTTTCAGAGTAACTACCAATTGAAATAATTATCGGTGTTTTTTTTTTTTTTTTTTTGTTAAAGTACCTCCAATCCGATGTATTAAAATATGGATAAATTTACTCTAAATTACATATTCAAAAAATCCTAGTTTAGGTTTTGTACATAAGTTGGAGCTATATATAGAAAAAAATTATTATTATGGAAGCATTTTTCCTAAAAGGAGAGTATTTTGAAAATAGGTAATTCTATGTTCATTTTTTGCAAAAATATTGCATTTAAATAATTTTTTGTTGAAATAATATTCTTATAAGAGTTTTATACGTGTGCTCTTTAATTCAAGTAATACTAAACATTTAAAAAAATATCCGTTTGTACACTTTTGCGAAATCAAGGTTCCGAACCTAGTCGGATGCCTTAAATTAAGTATGAAGTGTCGGCAGAGGTTATATTGAATATATTTAGAAAAATAATTATTATATGAGAAAAAAAAAAGTCAAATATGTCAATTGCAAAAACTGTAAATCCTAATCAATGCTGTAAAAAAGGGGATGAGGAGTACATTCTGAATTAAATTTAAAACAAATTAAGAAAAAATAATTTAACATGACTAGAATTACAAGTGAGCAACAAATTGAATATAATTAAAATACTCGGTTAAGGCTCTGTGACACTGTTGACATCATAATTGCAAAGAAGCAAAAATAATAAGTAATAAATGAAAGTACATGACGAGTAAAGTTTCAAAACGAGCATCGCAAGAACAAATGATGAAGTGGTTCGTTTATCTTTTTTTTTTCATATACAGAATACATGTCAGATTATTCTTTTCCTTTGTTTCTTGATCTTGTTTAGATAATTAAAAGTAAGACAGACACAGACAATATGAAATTTTGTTATAATTGTAATTTCAAATTTTTTCCAACTCCTATGTTAGGAGGGATTTTTACCATTAGCGTAAAATAAAATTAATGTTCTTTATAAGGTATTATTTCTAAATAAGAAGCCCACAATATATCAATATGGTAAACTTTAGGATGTATGGAATTTTAATGAGATTTCGTAAATTTAATTTGAAGCGTCTATCCCTAAAATTGAGAATTTAGCTGCCTTAAAGAGTTTTTAAATTAGCCGTCCAGGGCTGCGTAGTGGTTTTCGCTGCTTACTGCTGCACCGCTGGGACTGGACTTGAATACCAAGGATTGCATAGATGTTTGTAAAAGAATCGTCGAGAGAGAGAGAGAGGAGAGAGAGTCGCGAGTCTTCTCATGTGAAAGGGGAAGAGAGGTGGGAGGTCCTTTGATCACCCCCAGTGAGTTCTGCCAAAAAATTGGGGCGGAACCGTGCCAATAGTACTGTCACCTGTTTTGTATTCAAAGCTGCGGTTAACAACAGGCTTATAAATTAGCCTCTTGTGGACCTCGATCAGACACCTTCGATCAGGTGGCACTAGTAACAACAAATGTTAAAATATCTTCTTAAAAGTAAAATAAATCTTAAGCTTTTCAAGCTTTTATTTTTCTTATTACAATTATATACAAATTCACTTAACTCCTTGATTGCATTGTACAACAACCCTGCCAGTATAGCTGTTATGACACTCGGCTTGTAATCGAGTGGGCTCGGGCTCGAATCCCGAATAAGGCATGCATATATCTTCAGGAAGTCAGACTTTCGCCTTAATTGCATTCCGCTCTCGATTGGAAAGCAGCTCACACTTTCTGTTTTATGCGGTCATCATCGTTTGCAATAAAGTCTACATACCCTTTTGATTATGTTGAATATTTCTGTTAATTTTTTGATTTATCTTTTTTCGTATGTATCCCAGGATGAAATGCACAAACGACAACATCACATTGTGCAGAAATCTATCTCGTTAAGCTTAATTCTGATGTGTGTGTTCTAAACATTTACCACTGTTTAAGGTATTCGAATACTTGTGACAATTTTTCCAAGAAATTGACACATGGAGATTTTTTTGCGGTTTTTAGATTTGCTTAGTACATTTTAAGAGAAAATATGCAAAACTTAAAAAGATAAAGAGAAATTAATACTAAAATGGACAAAATATGGTAACAATTTACAAAAAATAACATAAATAGGGCCCATTCTCTACCAAATGTTTTTGAACAAATTTCCATTTTTCAATTAAGATGTGTTGCTATGTTATTCATTTTTGAAATGACCTTCAGGATAAGAGATATTTTTATTTTTACAAAAACTAGAGCATTTTATATTAGTTATTATATGAAATTGCTTGAAAAAAACAGTGTTTTTTTATTCACGTTAGGGACTGGGAATTTTGTAATAAAACAGTGATTGATAAATTTGAAGGTTAAAAACACTTTTACTATTATACCGAAAATACTAAAAAAAAATTTAATTAATTATTTTCAAAACTGTTTGAACAATCGCTCTCTCCGTTTCAGAATTTAAAGAAAACTTACATTTCGATTAAAACTCGTTTTAAAGTATGACACCTTTGCTTAAAGTAATATCATCTGCTTTTACTACATCACATGTAGGTTTTGTTCTAGTGAATGGAAAATAATAAACTTGGTATATTTTAAAGTTAATATGATGGCATATCAAGTAAAATAATACAAAATCTGTAACTTTTTGGCAAAATTCACAATTTTATAGGGTAGTCGGATACCTTAAGCAATTTCAAATATATACATGTTGAAAACTTTCATTTCATTAAAAGAAATACATTTGCGTAATGTGTAGACCAGTAAATGACTTGACTTCTGCTAGTTTTATGATTTAAAAACACTAAAAGAAAAGAAATGATTTACACTCAGCAGTTTTGTTAAAACAAAAGAAATCTGTTAGTGGAAACAGATATGAAATTTTTAATCACCGTTGCTTTTAGTAAATCCCTCTTCCTTCTATCTACCATGGTAGCGTTTTATTCATTGGTGCTGCTCTCAAAATAGAATTCTTTTTTTACAAGTTCGGAGAATCCTTTCAGCTCATTTGAATAGTTTGTTGTATTTCATTTCCTCGGGGTCTCAAATAACAGTGCTGAACATTTTTAATGTACGGGAAGTTTTTGGTGCATTAGTATAATGTGGGTAATGAAGTCATGCGTTGCTTTTCTTTTACTGGAATGAAAAATGTATTGTTTTACTTTTTTAACAAACTGCAGTGATTTGCTTTCAGTTACCTTATCGTTCGGTGTTGGAAGTCCCAAAGTGCACTAAAAATAGAGAATGAATGTGATAGCAAAGAATAAGATGTTAAAAAGTTGTATTTTTTCGAAAAATTGGAACATTTATTTAATTAAGGGAAGATTCATATAAATTTTTTTTGTAATTATTTTTCTATTTAGATAATATTTTTTAGATGTTATAAAGATTTATCTTTTAATACAGATAACATAAATATTTTTATGGAGCATTGTATGTATAATTTCAACCTTAAATATTTTAGATAATTACTATACAATTACTATACCATGTTTAACGCGAAATTGCTTAAGGCGGAATATCGGTTAACAAGAAATAGCACAACGGTCCCGAAAAAATACTATGTAATTTCTTGCCGTTTTCCTCGCTTAACACGGAAATATTTTATTTCGGGGAATGAAAACAATACGGAAAACATCAACCATGCAGATGCATCATCGGAAGAATCCGTTGTAGTAGATAATTATAATGTGTGTACAGCCCCCATTTTGGAGTTTGTTCAATGCTAAAAAATATCAATGATGCAGATTACGACGACGAAAATGAGATGAATAATGCAGCTATTATCCCACGTCGTGTAAAGTAAGGAACATCATAAAAAGTATGTGCATTTATATAGACACATATTGAAAATGAAATGAAAAGCAAAATGTACATATCGAGGAATTAGTCGACAATGAGTTGCTTGAAAAGACATTGCAAAGAAAAAAATCAGATTATTTTCCTAAAACTCAATAAATGTTTTGTTTTTCGAAACCTTGAAAGTTTTGTATTAAATTTCACTGTGAATACTTTTGCTTCATTGGTTTTCATTAAATACATGCATATATAGAGATCTATGTAAATAAAACGTACTCTAATAAACTTAATTTTGTTGAATATATGATTTTTTTTGAAATTACTCTTTAACACGAAATTCTTTTAACGCGAAAAAATCACACTATAACTTCAGATACTTCAGGGTTTTTGAAGATTAGCTTTGTAGTTTTTAATCCTGGTCAATTTTAATGAAGATGGTTCTGTAGTTGTTAACGTTTCTCCAGATTTATAAGTCCTGCCTATGGATGGGCTTTTAGAATCGAAGAATTTAACTTTCAATACTTTCTCTACATAACGATTCTTCTATGGCAGCGTTTCCCCAACTGTGGGGCGCGCCACCTAAGGGGGGGGGCGAGCATATCGAAAATAAAAGTTTAAAAAAATTAATTTAGTGGAATGAAATAAAACAAAATATTTTCTAACATAAAAAAAATACACAGACACTGATATAATTTATATATATCATCTGGCAATATTACGCCATCTCCACTTCAAGATGTCTATGAAGAAAAAAAAACATTTTGTTTGATTTGCTGTAGTCCCACGAGTGAGAGTTTTTCTTTTCTTTTTTTCTTTTTAAACCTAAAATAATATTCTTTCAGAGAAAAAACCCACACCCAGAGCAAAATTGTAGGCAGATAAAAAATGCATCACTGTCATTTAGGGAGGTTGTAAATAATGTATTTCTTTTCCGCTTTATTCCATGTGAAAGAGTTTTATTATATTTTGAAAAGCACAGATGATTAAAGGATTATTTCGTTAAGGATTATTTTTATAAGCATAATGAAAAACATATAAAGCATAATGAAAAACATATAAAGCATAATGAAAAAACGTTTTACACAGTTCTTTTTTAGAACTAACATCCAAATTTTTATACTAAATGTGTTTATTTTTTACCAATGGCCATGACACTATTCTCCGACATGACCGTCTTCGGAGGAACTAAAATGTATTTGTCACAAAGCTCCCTCTTTTCTGGAGTGGCAAACGTTTCGCTACAATCTTGAGGTTTTTGTTTTGACCGAGTACCAGACACGACTACTTTTGTTACGAATTATTTTCTATGAACATAATACATTTTTCTCCTTCTATAAATGTAAATGAGCAGACGATAAAGAAATAAATGGGCATATGTGATCCCTATTGAAGGAAGTTGAAACAGATCAAGCAAAGGGAATAACCTGCTGAAATAATGCATATTAATCATGATAGCGAAAGTAAATTTTGAGAAAAGCGATGAACATGATATGAAAGGAAATTTTTCAAATGCTACCTAAGGATCTTCATCAACTAAAATGTGAAGCCATATGTGCACCACATGACAAATTTCGCCCTGTCAAAAAGACACAAGCAAGAAAAAGTTAAGCATGCTACTTATTGATCATCAAAAAAGATTAAAACTTCAATAACTTAAACAATATATGACAGTTTTGCCTGCAAATAACATTCTTGTTTTGTTCACGAAAAGTGTCTGTGATTTGCGTTTTTTATTAAGGTCTCACACATTTAAAACATTTTAGTTCACTTTTATTGGATTTTTTCTCAAGTTATCAAAGAAAAATTGAAAAGTACTTGAAAGTAGGTAAGTATTTTTTTCTTTGTTAAATTATTCTCAAGAATTGTGGTTTTCACCGTAAATGAGAAAAATAATTATAAAAAAAAAGGATTGGGGTGACTGAGTCACCCCGCGCAACGATTAACGCTAGTATCGAGTGCGCGCCTTCTCCCGGATTAAAACATTTTTAAGTCTTCTCGCTACAAATATTAAAAAATTACACAATAATTCTTCATCGGAATTTTACATTATTTTTCATTATTTAACATTAATTCTGAATGCTAATTCTGTGAGGCTTAAAAAAAAATTACAGTTAATTTTGCCAAAGAGTTCCAGTCCATAGACTGCAACTCTGGCAAAATTGTCTCCAAACCTGGTTTCTACGATCTCAATTGCTGCTAGCAAAATAAGCTCTCTTCACCAATAGTGTGAGGCTTTTTACATCTGGATATTTTGTATGATACTTAGTAAGATGTAAGTAGAGTTTTTTTTATTCATAGACAACCTTTTTTTTAAAAAAAATACTTTTTGTTTTTCATATGATTTTAATTTTAATTCAAAGAACTCTCGAGGCTTGTTAATGTACTCGCCATGAAGCATTTCCAAAGGTATTTTAAGTTTATTAGGTTTCATACTGTCTGCTAATATATTTTTGAGCAAATGACTCACAGTGGCCTTTCTTCTACGTTTACTTTAGTAGTGGTAAATTGAACATCTAAATATTCTTGAGAATACTTACTTGATTTATTTTTCAGAACTATGCTCGTCTGTGCACTTGCTAATGCTTTTTTATCGTCAAATGTTCGCTTACGACTTAAAAATGTATTCCATGTTATTGTTAATCTATTGCCGTAAATATTTAATACTTACAACTAAAACGTACATACAAATTATAAAACGTACATTCAAGGCAGATTCGGTAGCTATAGAAGTATCGACTCGACCAAGAATGACTGGAATTCTACGAGGTACAGCATTTTTACATGTTTCGCCATGACGTCCGATAAGTTGCCCAAACTCACGCAGACGTTCGCGAGAATGCTAGATGGGCTGGATATGATAGTGAACAATATAGGCCATAGACTATTTTCCTAATGACATTTCTATTTTTAGAAATGGATGATGGAGGAAATATATATTATTAATTAAATAACATTTTGTAATCGGCTCCAATTAAAAAAATTAGCGAAACGAAAAAAAATTAACATAATAATTATCCTATTACTTAAAAGTAATTTGCTTAAAATATGTATTATTTAAAAGTAACATATACAAAATTTAATGCTTATCTTGTTAATTTGTGCTGTATATAAAGTCCGTATTGTAGCTTCAGTGCCAATGCATTATTATTGAATTCAATATATTATTATTGTATAAAGGGGCGATAAAAATTATGATTGAAAATTGGGTTGTCAATAGTGAATGTTTGAGAAGCAGTGTTCTATGTCAAAGAAAAACGGATTTAAATCTCGACTGCAACTACAACTGCAACTCTTACGACCATGATTATTGAGCTTTTCAGCCACTATCAAAGTTTTAAGTACCAAAAAAATGGATATAAGGCGACAAATTATTCTGAAAATCTCTACAGTTGAACACATGTATGATAAAAAAATCAATTTTATTAAATCGAACAAAAACAAATTTCGCTTTCGAAATTAATCAATTATTCATAATTTCAATTATTTCTTTACGTAATTTTTTGAAAAATTTTCCATTGGCTAGAAAGAAAAGACATTATATGAAAACAAGTTTATTTTAACTTCATCAAAATTCAATTATAAAATGAAAGAATAATATTTTTAAATGAGAAATTAAAAAAAAAGCTAAAATTTTTTCGAACATTTAAGCTTTAAGCTTAATTTTCTAGCAAAAGTAAAATTCTTGCACATTTTTGTTATTTTTAAAAGATTTCTGAATTTCAAGAAAAATATTATATTTGTCGTATATAAAATTTGATTATATTTTTGAAACTTTTTACAAATTATTAAAAAATTATTTGCTATTGTTTCTTTTTCGAAATGTTTTATTTTTACTTAAAGATCATACAGAATCTTGCTTCTATATAGATAATTAATTATCCTCTTCCTCCCAGACTCTGAAAAAATAAAATAAGGCTTTCAATTGTTTTGATTCAATAAATTCTGGAAATTAATTATAATCCTCAACATTCCTGCATTTGTTTTTATCTAAAGAGAGAAATTGAGAAAAATATATTAAATCATAATGTTTTTAAGTTTCAGGATATCAGGATTCAATTAGGATCTAATAATAAAAATGTTTGCTTAAATATTTACAATTCGATAAAAGACGAAGTATTTCTCTTGGCTCCAGATTCGTAAATTTTTCAGTGTATGTTGCTTCATACTGTGTGTCAATACAATTTTAAATTAGTTTTAAAATCCACTTATTCTTTCTTTATATTATTGTTTAGTCACAGTCAAATAATTATGTACAGCTAACATATTTTACTTAATTTAGAACGTAATTAGTCTTATGAACATTTGGTAAGTTTAAGAGAGGAATGCATGAAAATACATTTATTTTAATTTGAAACGTTACTACACGTATATAAGATTCCAATTTCATATTTTAAAAATAACTTTACGCAAAATACAATTAGCCGTTTTATTGGTTTGCCCGTACGCCGTATTGGCTTTCGAAAGTTGTCTACACCTATTTTAAAGTACGCTGTACGGGCACTGATTCTTTTTTATGTTTGCGCATATTTTGAATTCTTGTAATGGGATAAGTAATGCTATTGTTGTGAGCGCAACCTATTTGGAGCCGCTCCTTCGCCGTCTTGCCTACCTAAGAGAGTGAGGGGGAACAAAGCATCAACAGAAACTTCCATAACAACTATATTTTATTACCATTCAAACACACTAATCAACTACAAGTGAAACTACAAAGAAGACTTTAGAAGTGATATACAAAGAGAGCATTCTGTTCTAAGTGAACAACTCTAAGTAAACAAGCGAAAGCGATCTATTTTATTCAATCTATCTTAAACTTTTATCTATAAATTTATTATAGTGAAAAACTCCTTCCTAAACTCACGTTGTGCTAATGAAGTAAATCTCATTTACTAATCAACGCAACGTTCTCCTGCTCCTTCTATCTTACATTTACAAAACCTTGACTTTATATAATCAAACTAATTTCAATATTATGGTTTCTTCTTGAGAGATAGCTGTGAATTAACGTGAAAGCTAGCCCCAAAGTTTCTCCAAGAGGATTAGTGATAAGGTCGCTTATAGATCCGTCACAGTGTTTTTAAAAGATGTATTATAGCCATGATACGGAAATAATTCTCATCCGGGAATTTATTTGCTGTGAAAGTAGGAATTCTTCATCGAAGCAAGAATGTAGATTCTTAGAAATACTCGATACAGAACAGAAATTGGCAAGGCAATGTGCAATTTGTTGCTTGAGAATAAATGAAAATGGAAAGATAATCCAAAAAGCCGACATTATATCTGTCACCATAGCAATGTAATCCTTAATGTTACAGCATCACTAAAATTGTGTGTGCATATATACACACTATCTACCACTAAGTATTTGGATACCCATGCAAATGAGGATATGTAAAAATAAGTAAATTTTTCCTTGAAATAAGTAACTTTTTCTTTGAAAAAAATTAAATTCCTACATACTCTCTCTGTGTCAATGTCATTTTCCAGCAGTCCAAAACTTCCAGAATAGTTTTACTGATAGCAGCACAAAGAAAATGATCGTATTTGGCAAAGGCATATATATACGCTAGCGGAAGTTAAGAGATTAAATTGAGATATACTTGAAGGATCATTCATTTTCAGGAGAAAATAAAAGAAAGAAAATTGAAAATTTAAGTGGTGGGTATACCATATCCTCATCAAACGTTTTGAGTTAAACAGTTATGTAAAAACTAAATGCTAGTATTAAATTTAGCAGAGGAATCTATTATTATTCTTAAGAAAATGGAAAATTTTACATGTAACTCTCAAAACAATGACCTTAGAGGATGACATTCAATATATATTTATTACCATAAAAATGTAAGCACCGAGAAATATTTATCCGAATAAAATGAAACTTTACATAAGCAAGAACAACGTTGATGTAAGTAAGTGATTACAAAATAAAGTCAAAATGATTATTTATTGCAGAAAAATTACAAATGTGAATGGAGGTTTTAGTACCCTGTTGAGCCACCTCTAAAAGGAACACATGATGTGATACGGTCGGGCACTGATGCACAGAAATCTCGCATGATGTCCTGCGACATTTTGTTTCACAGTTGCTGCAAACACCCCTCTAATTCGACCTAACTCGTAGGCTGCCTAACTTGCCGTTCTTAATGATCTCAGATGTACACAATGGGTGAAAACCCTTGGAAATGAGACGACTAGGGAAGGGTGGATATTTAACAGAGGAATTCATGTGAAAACCACGCTGTGTGTGGATGTACATTGTCCCTTTCAAAAAATATTCCTGGGAACCCGGCCTCGAGTGGCAACATATATGGCTGGAGAATGTCACAAACGTACCTCTGGGCTGCCTCGGTGTCGAGTATCAAAAATAGATGTGACCGAGTGTTGTATGTGACGCCACTAGCTACCATCACACTAGGTGTGGGAGTGGTATGCCACTGTACAGCAGTGCTTCTCAAACTTTGAACACTTGCGATCCAATATTTTCAATCATAATCCTTATCACGCTTCCCCTTCCATACAAGCATGCAGACATTCAATAGTACTATACTTTGATGCTAAAGCTACAATAGACTTTAACCTCTTAAGTGCCACCGACGTATATATACGCCTATTTCAGGCAATGAATTAATTACCCCGGACGTATATATACGTTTTTACAAAGTACGATCTTTTCCATGAACTGCTATCCATAAAATTATTCCGAAGGCTTTGGTATGCAATAAACAGTGGTTTATTGCAATAAACAGTGGCTTTGGTATGACAGTGTTTTCGAAGGATTTACTGATATCAAAAGAGATTTGTTATTCATTCATTTTCTTCCAATACATCCCATACGTGATCCTAGGTGGAAAACGAAGTCATTTGGGAGCGAATCACGTAACTTTTAACCAGCAGTTAAGTGATTATTTATAACCGAGCAAATTTTCAAAATACGTGTTAATTTTTGTGTATAATTTTATATATGGAAAGCCAATGGGGCATGGAAATTATTAAACTTTTTCTTAACTTGGTATTCTTAAATTGATTATAAAATACATTGTACAGTACAGATACATTCATAAGTGTAAATGTTAATTTTAACTTTAATTATGTCAGAATGCATTTTGTTTATTTACTTTCAGTAAATTCATAATTTTTTAAAATAATATTTTGTTTTCGACTTTTTAATATGCTTGCGTCCCCATCGTAAAGTTATCACCCCCCCCCTTTGGGGGGCGCCTCATAGTTTGAGAAACGCTGCTCTACAGTGAAGGTATAATTGAACTTTCACCACAGTACACGATTATCATCACAGTCCAAATTGAGTTTTGATTCGTCACCCAAAACGATCTGATCCCATGCGGTTGCCATCCAATGCCTTCATCAAGTGGATCACACCAATCGGAGATGACGGTGAGTAAGTATCAATTTCAGTACACGTAATGGATGCTGCGATAGCAACTAGCTTTCAGTCAGGTGCTTTGTGAGGGTACGGATTGACCTTGAGGCTAGTAATGAAGGTGCTGCTTGTGTATAAATGGTGGACAATGAGACATTTGTGTGTGGCGCTAGGCCAGCATATCGTATGGTGTGACGGTCTTTTCGTATATTGGTCTGTTGAAGACGTCCTGACAGATCTCTCTCTTGTTCATTGATGCTAACATCGCCGCATTGTAAAGTCAGAACGAAACGAGGAGCAAGCTACTTGCTGAGATGACTACCAGGTTTCCATCATCTCTATCATTCTTCCCCTTTTGAACTTTAACAGTTGCTCATATTGTCTCCGACGGTGTTGTAATGGCATTCGTAGTTAAAGTGCTTCCCCCTGAAACAGATTAAATACATGCAAATAAAAGCTTCTAACCTGTTTTATAATCCAAAGAGAGTGAAGTTCTTCGTTCTCTGTTGCCATTGCGCAATGCACAATCACGCTGCAATTCTAATCATTTCTATATCTGTCTCACACGTACCTTCATGCCAAATTTCGTAACAATCCCAATCTTACTTCTTGGTGCACAATTTTTTTATTTTATTAAATGTATTTGAACTGATAGCGAATTTTCAAGATCATTTTATTCATACAAAAATTACATTGCTCAAGTTAATCAATATTTTTTCCCTACTTGATAATAGTTAAGTTTAAAACCTAAGCAACTAATCATTTCATGTATTCAAAAATTCTAATAAAATTTTGGGGATTTTTTTCAAACATTTTTTACAATAAAAAATATACAAATAAAAACAGTTGGAAAAAAATCATTAGCAAATAAGATTTATTCCTTACCTATCATTTTCATAAGCAAAGTTATGTATACTTGTTAGTAACTTTGGCTAAAAAACTAACAAAATAAAATATTAAAAATAAACAACATAAGAAAAATAAGCCCGTCAGAGTGCAATTATAGTTTATGGATGAAGAGATTGGCTTGAAGCTGTTTCCGAAAGCATCGATATTTCTTCTGAAGTTTAAGCAAATCATTATATTTGTAAAACATTCATTATGAATCCATAATGCTAAGAATTTTAGGCATTTGATTAAATCTTTCATTAATGCCGCACTTTCAAGCAACACCGATGGTACTGGTAACGGACTTCGTAATTTTAAACCTTCGCCAAGTGACGATGGTGACACTTGATTTTAAACACTGCTCGGAATTTTTGAGGGAACACGGAAAACTACAATAAATTTTAAACATTTTGAATGATATAAGAAAACAAAAGCATTCTGTGATAAAATAAGCTATTCTGATGGACAGTATTAAGAAAAATATTACTTGCTCGCAGAGTTTTGCATGCAACTTCTTTTACACAAAATACACAAGTCAAGCTTTTTATTGATATCCTATATGTTTAAAGAAGGGAATCCTTCCTTCTTATCTTTTTTACCAACACCGTTAAATGTACCTATTCCCAAAGCAATACCTGAACGATTCCTTTTCTTTTACTTCAATTTCCTCTCAATCTACGAAAATATTGTTCTCTCCCCGAAAATTCCCTAAGGCACTGTAAGCAAATTATGATGCTTATACATCCAGATTCTGGGCCACCAAGATTCTGCCATTTATTCCAAAAACTGCTTACCACTCTACCCCTCTGGGATAGAGCAGGGCATATTTAATTTCCGGCCTCTTCTTCAGGTGCTACCGGCTCTGAAAAGATAAGCAAACCAGATTACCAGCGTCTTTCATAGTGCCGAATAATCTATCACAGTAACAAATGTTATTAATATTGCGTAAAAGAATATTTTGAATTAAAAAAGAAATTTTCAGTCATAATTATTTCAAGTAGTGTTTGGATGTAGAACATAAGTTGGAAAATAACATATTAAAAATTAGAGCTTTACAGACACTATTAGTTTTTGTTTTTGCCTTTCCAAATTTTATAAATGTGTTTTTTTCAGACTTTTAATTTTGAAAATGTGTTTTCTAATCCCTAACGCTTTTTTTTCTTCTAATCTTGAAATATCTTGTAAATACTCCCAAACATATGATCCATAAAAGTTCATATGGATTTAGGACTGGGAGCTCCAGTTATGTTTTTTAAAAAATCTTAAAGTTAATATTTGAAGAATTTCGTGTTTTTCCAGGTTTAGCTATAAAAATAATTATTAAAATCCAACAAAGAAATAGATTTTAAATTCTATACTTTTTGTTTAAAATAATCTAAGAAATATAAATCATTTACAATAATTAAATATTTTTAATAATTTAGTATTTTATAAAAGTTTTAAAAAACTTCCAAAATGCTCAATGCTTTAAAATTGTTAAATAATGGCTTGTCAAACTAACTTATTATTTTCAGAATCAATATAATAGCATAATTTGAATATAAAACAAAAATTTATTTTACTGTTATAAAACTGTTTATGACTTCTATTCATAATGTAAAAAGAATGAAATATAAATACATAACTTAGTGCAGTCAAAAACAATCATAATTTGTAAAACTCCGGCCGCACTACTAATTCCAATACATTTTACAAACTGTAGCTAAAAACAATTATATTCTTACGGGACCAAAAATTTATTTATGTATGGAAATATTTTTCCTTATTAAATATATAATGAATAATTACAAGATGATTTCTAAAATCCTAAAAGCCTTTAATGGAGAAAAAGCCCGACATAATTTGGATAGTTAGAAATTTCATTATATAAATAGGCATGCTTTAAAACAAATAAAATTGCAAAGAAAAAGCAATTTACAAACATTTTTGTATTTACTGAATATAAAATAAATCAGAATTCATCCTCAAATATACATAATTGTGTAAGAAAAGGTTTTGTTCAATTTACAAACAATTGCAAAGAAACTTTTATAAATAATAATTTAAATAGGTATAAATAGCAAAAATTATCAAAGAGTATACAAAATATCATTAAAATTGCTATAAAATGTTTAGTCAAAGCAAAATACCTTTTACAAAGCCAAAAGTTTATCTAAACAATTGTACATTACTGAAGCTAGAAGTGTACATATGCATATAGAGGGCAAAAAGAAATATAGTTGTTCAAAACATTATTTTTAAACCGTTAATTTTAAGAAAAAAGATTTTTGTATACATTGATAGATACGTCATTGATTGATTGATATACGTCGTTCGTAGCACTGTCCCAGTGTGATATTTTTCGAAACACGGCGCTGCACACAGTCCAACATTACAGTCTTTACATTCAAAACGTGTCTTTCTTCGAATGCGTTTTCCGTTATCATTTTTCTTAAGGTGCATACGACACATTTTCGTGGTGGTTTGTTTTTTCTTGAAGAGTCACTTTTCACATATGAAGCCATTATGAAGTACATATTTCCATTCATGCCTTCCAATTAAACGGACTACATTTTCAGAAATTTCAGAGGTAACAAAGTTTCGAGAATCGGAATTACTACTTCCTTCTTCTATCAATCGTTCAATCAGTTTTTCGAACACCAATATGATTTAAAATACCGCCATTTTTTTTATAGATAGTGAAGGAATTAATTCCACACAATTTGATTTAACAAATGTCGAAAATCTTCTTGTAGTTTTCCTTTGTTGATTTCGGGCAACAGGATAGTAGGATAGACACTGGTCTGATCTATCAACACCACCATGGTGGTATTATAAAACACCGCTGCTTTTGATTTCATTTTCACAGAATCCCGTTTCTTATCTTTCACTTCCATCATATCAGTGTTATGAAAAATGCTAATCATATGCAGGGGTTTTTTGTCCTTGTACTTCAAAACACACATTTTTCCCTTTTGGAAGGCCATAATTTCCACTTTCTTCACTTTAGAACTTTTTAATGAAACAGGTAAACCTTTTCGAGGTAACGGACTCGTGGCTGGCGTATCATGAGTTCTAGCTCATTACCACTGAAGAGCCGCCGTGTAGGGGTACGATGCACGTTAAATCTGTCGAGAGCTGAAACGTCCCTCTGTTGGTGTGGTGTGGTAGTTAGGAGAAGGGGAGAGGTGCTAGCACAGGTGTCATCCTCGTCACTTGACCATGGTTCAAAATGACGAGGTTCGTCGCCAAAAGTTCTCTAGTATAGCTGAACAGAGCGACGTTAATATTCACTCACTCATTCAACCAAATTGTATGAAATTTACGGAATAAATGAAAAATATTAGAAGTGGAATATATTAAAAATTCAATTTTAAATTTTAAATATCCAAAGAATTATTAGTATTTATGGTAAATATTTTTCAACTGCGTACGCGAGATACATACATAAATATATTTTTCGAAATTCAAATGCAGAATTTCAGTGCAGCTAATATAAAATTCCTGGTTTTGTATGGTTAAGATTACAAAAAATGTCCAAATTTTAATTACTTGTTCTTCAGCCAATCTCTATAACAGAACCTAAATGATAAGGGATTTTGCATAAATAGATATTTTTTTAACTTGAATTTAAAATGGATCTTTATATTTATTTATTGACGCAAATGTCAACTGTAAGTTTGTCCAGGTGCTTTTCATTTATCTTTGCCCAAAGATTCAAGCTTAAAAATTTGATCTTGTTGTTCCCATTCTCTTTGAAGGAAACTGAAGTTCAGACATTAAAAATTCAATTATAATTTGTTATCTAAACAATACAAACTAGGGATTGTATGTAAGATACTCTGAACACCTGGCTTTGATATTATGAAAAACTAAAGGATTTAAATAGGGGTTTTTTTTTGTTATTTTTATCAATGCGTACAAAATTTTTGCAAGTTCTGTTGTACAGAAACTTTAAAAATTATTCATGTTTAGAATTTTAAAAGTTTAACAGGTTTTAAATTTTGAACATTTTTTTTTTATAAATTTTTGACACAAACGAAATAATTCCTTTAAAAAAATAGAAGTATTAATTAAAATAAGAAAAACGAAACTGTAAATTATCCTCATTGTTTTGATATATACTTTGAATTTAAAAATAGATATATCATAGATATTTTTAGAGATACATTATAAAAAAAAACTTAATTCTACTTGAGAATTTTAAGGTAAAGAAAAAAATGTGATTTTGTCAAAAGCTACCCTTTTCCTTCCCAATTAGTTGAATTTCAAATTAATATTAAATCAAAAGTGAGTATATCATCTATATTACTTATGTGATGGAACTTAAAAAAATGATTTAAATGAAAGATTTATAAAAACGCTTAGATCGTGAAAACTACATCAAAGAATTTATTTAATTCAAACCCAAAAATATTTCAAGTCAAGTTTACTTACAAACTTTAACTGATAGTCCGTACGCTCTGGAGGTTTTAAATTCTTCCCAGTGTTTTACGATTGCTGCAGGGGAAGAACGGGGCAAGCCATAAAACTTCCTGTCAGAGTCCTTTGTGTCACCCCAACCCTCCCTAATTATCCTTCAAGATGTTAAGCCTTTTAAGGGGGAAAAGGATTTCGGAAAAAGACGTCTCTAACACTTTCGAAGCGGTTACTTGAGGAGGAAAAAACACGTTTGGTGCATTTTTGGTGAGTCCACGATCTTACGGGAAAAAACGTGTGGTGCGTTTTTGAAGCATCTCAGGATGGCAGAAAAAGACGTTTGGAACGCTTAAAGGGTTAAATAAATTATTCACTAGAATTACAATTTTTATCGTGTACAATAAAAATAATTATAAAAAAAGGATCGGGATGACTCGGTCACCCCGCCGGACCAATAACGTTATTATCGAGTGCGCGCTGCTCCCAAATTAAAGAAAAAGGTTAATATTTGTCTTTCTTCGAGTTTCAGTTATACTGGCTATGTCATAGTAAAGTTGAAAAATAAAGAAAAAAATTACGAGAATGCTTCGAGGGATGTCGGATATATTATTTCTGGGAAGATTTATAATGGAACAAGCACTTAAATTTAGAAGATGATTTATACAGGGTGGCAACCTTTTAGCTGAGATATGCCAAACAATCTACTAATATGATTCAGAATGCCACACAGTAGAACATTTTTAAAAATTCGAATCCCACGATAATGCGTGCAGAGTTAGAGAGTAGAGCTCAATAATATTGGTTTACAGTTTTATTATATGTTAATTTTGCATCTTTTAAAGACATGTCTTAACATAAAAATAAACAGCATAAAATATAACTGTTTCTTCAACAAAAATGAAAAAATTCAATTTACTTTATATTACGTATTTTTAAACATAATTACTAAAATAAAAATAAACATAATTAAATATAGAGTAGAATGCCAGTTATCCGAATCAATTGGGACCGGACATCGTTCGGATAACCGAAACGAATGCGATCCATGCAGTATATGAAACCGGACACTATACGAATATTGACAATTATTATATGCAGGAAACGTGCTTGAAGAAAAAGGAAAATAGGTGCAAAATGTCGCAATTTTACTTTTATTGTGGAAAATAATCACTTATTTTTCGCTGTACCGTTATACATCTTCGAATTTTCGCTGCAAGGTCCGAGAGCTTGTATCTCCTTTTAGTGCGGCACCATATAAGTGGAATACCAATGACCGTAGGTAATTTTGACGCCCAGTTTCCTCTAAAGAGGGAGGCATCTGAGCTGTGACGATGTGAAACCGTTCTTAGGAATTTAATTTTTGCCGAAGGAACTCAAGGGATCTTTTACATGCCACATAATCATGTGACATGGATGCTGTCGATTTTCTGCATCATGAAAATCTACCGACTTGGGCCGAGATCGATCCCTCAATCTAAGGTGTATAAAGCCAGCGACAAACCAACTACGCCACCCAGCCAGCAAGAGAGAAAATCATAAAAATATTTTTTTTTTAAACACAAAAGATACAAAAATACCAAAAAAACTGAGAGAAAAGTAACGCAAAAAATATTGGAGAAATTATAGGCAAATTAGTATTAAATAACTATATCAAGTTTAGTGCAAAAAAGGGTACTTAAGTATTATTGCAACCGTATTTGCAACATTATACGAAACGAAACACATGGTTAAAGATTCAGCACGTACGACACATTGTGAAATTTGATTTTGCCAACTTGGCGAGTTATCTTGAACGTTGGCATTATTCGATAATACGTAAGTACCCGAAAAAGTTTAAATAACTTCATAAATTTAGATTTAAATTAGTTTTTAAATCTTAATTAGTTCAGAAACTACACATGCAGATAAATATGGTTAGATCCTATTTTAGTCCACACCTTTTTTTTTTTTTATGTGTAACATCTTTACTCTCGGTTGCTGGATATTTGTTGGAATGATTTCGTGAAAAGGGACAGAAATGCGCAACAGGCAGTCGAGGAAGTACGCGCTGTTTGATTTGACCAATCAGCGCGCTTGGTGGCGTCTTTCCCGTACTCTCGGAGTAAAGTTCTGTATTTCTCCTTCATTCAAGAGGGGTCCCCCTCCCCCACCCGAGCGGTCTAAGCCGTGGGATCTTTGTTTTTGTTTTGTCTTATCACTTTAGGGTCAGAGAAGAAGCTAAGTCCTTTAGCTGGATCTTGTAAGGATATAACCACGTGGGGTTCAACTCTAGTACTCATATTGCGGCGAGTCTTTTTTATGTTGTTAAATTTAGCATTTCAAAATATTCGAATACAAAAACTGGGTTTCGTTTTCCTGTCTCTAAATCCCCTTCGCAGATACCAGCAAGTATTATTAGACTTCATCCAGGATAAACTTGCGATTCTTACGCACAATTGTCAAAGTCTCAGGGCTCGTTGTGTATGAAATCTGAGGTTATATCAATATGTGTAAACTACATTAATAATTAAATAAACTTTTAAGCGTTTGGCAAAGTTCATTATTCTTAAAAAAATACGAATAAGTAATATAGAATTATTAGAATAAATATTTTAGTGTATATCTTTTTCATACTTTGAGGTTAATTCCTGTCCCTGTCAATATATTTTTAATTGTGATTAAAAAAAACTGACTAATTAATTACACGGGTAATTTTTATTTTCCCTAATATTTAAACATTTACCAAGCTAATTAAATTTTCATGATTTTGTGATTTACAGAGACGGGTAAATCCAGAGCAGAATATATGCGAGATTTTCAGCAAGAGAAACGTGAAGAAAAAATTAAAAACTGGAAGAGTACAGCCGAAAAGAATTGCACATAATTCAACTCACCCCAGCACGTGCAACGAACACAATTTTCTCCCGAACATCAACGGCCTACCCAACTACTACTTTACCAAATCTATTTGTCAGTAAGGCAACTTTACGATTGTCCGCTAATAGTTTTTTTGAATGATGAACTCAAGCTCGAAATCAACACAAATCGAAATGTTTCGACATCTAACAGTGGTACTGTTATTGACGCTGTTTTTCAATAGTTATTAAATACTTTGAATTTTGAAATCACAAGTGTTTGTGTCATATTCTAGCTATCTTATTTCTATTGTGTGAGTGTGTTGTTAATAATTATTTTCGATAAAAAATTTTGCATTACTCCTTGGGTTAATAAAATAAAATTTTAATAAAGATATAGTTATTCGATAGAAAATTATTTCCAATCATACCCGATTCATTTTTTTCAGGATTTAAGTTACTATTGGGCGTATTTACCACGATAACATGTCAGATGTTATACACAGCATATGCGACTACTGTAAGACTCATTCCTTTTTTTTTTTGCCGTGGTGAATTATTGTCATATTGAATATGAATTCAATACAGAAAAATGAGTATAATCCATATCCATAAAAAGGTGGTTGCCAGAGCCCCGAAAGACTTATATGTAACGAAGCACATGATTTCCAATTCAGCACACACGATACGTGCGAAATTGAGGTTGCCAACTTGGCGAATATCTTCGGCGATTGTTGCGATAATACTGGTGTCATCAGGATTATTTTTATTTAGACTGTCTTGACATTGCCCGCGTGGTATATATGACCTTAGGTCATATATATGTGAAAATAACTTTCCATTTCCATAATCACGGAAACCAACAGAATAATGCTGGCAGAATTTGACACTTTTTGCCAAAGGTGTGGGCCAAAATAGGATTTCAATTGAATTTTAAGGTGCGTATTAGCGTCAACGCAGCCAAATTGGCGCCATTGTGTCATTTTCCCAGTAAAATCTGACTGATTGGATTTTTTTTCAAATAATCTTTTTGCTGGTTTGATAACATGGTGCGATTCACGTGATGCCAATTTTACTGCGGTGATCAATTTTAATTTTTAATTTAAATGTCTATAGATACAATAATAGAAAATTTTCTATTTAAAATGTCGGTTAAAGTGTAAAATAGCAGGCCCCTTCGCGAAGCTAATTTTTTGGCGACCTAAATCAGTCGCCAAACTACCTATACGTAGCGATAGGAGTTCTTACAGTAATAAGGCGACGCAGAAGTAAAGAAGGGCGGAATTCCTTCTGGCATCTAGATAAATATCGCCAAATCCTAGGCGCTATTCTACACTATAACCTAAATGTCTACAGATACAATACAATAATAGAAAATGAGACTAAACCAACCGCATTAAGAAGCTGGCAAGGCTTATCAGAAATCCAACTCTTGAAAACCATTGCTCCAAATCGAAATATTTTACAATGTTTTAAAAGAAATTTTTACTTTTAAATGATGAAAGCGAAATTTAAAAGAAATTATCAATTTGGTTTCTAACTTAAATATATGTTTCAATCTTGTCTTAATGCCTGTACTATTTTTGTTTCAAATTTTGATTGCTTCTATTTTACAATAAAATTTATGAATACCATACGCATGGATCTCCAATATGGCGCCTTAAATTTTACAGGTACTGTTTTTGTCGCCATTTTAGTAAAAAGAGTGCGAGGTGAGATGATCGGAGAGAGCGAATTTCCCAAGTGGGTGAACATATCATGTCCTAAGCATATCATATCCTCCCTAGTAAATTTTTTTAAAAAAAAGTTTGGTATTTACTTATTATCACAACCATATTGGCGACTTTAAACGAAATGAAGTACATGTGTGCCAATTCAGCGCGTACGATGCAGGCGAAATCCGAGTTTTGAACTTGAGGAGTTATCTTGCACGTTGGCATTGTTGCGATAATACGTAAGTACCGAAGGTTCATTCGTATATAATAAGCATAAAAGATAAAATATGAAGTGCTGTCAAAAAATTTTGTCATTACCTGTATTTGTTAATATTTTTTGCAAGAACAGGGAAAAAATGCGAAAAGCAAAAGACGCATGTTTATTCGCACAATCGTCCAAAAAACTACAAATGTAGTTTCAAGGGCTTGGAGAGTTTTAGCGTGAGCAAGAGATAAAATTTTCCAATAAATTATAACAGCAATAATGAAAAAAATTAAAATATTTACCGTAAAATCAGGCGTATAACGTGAACCTACACTTTCAAGCTGCAATTTGTTTTATTTTTAAGCTGCTGTTGTTGTTGTCGTATCCTTCCCGAAGGGAAGGAATGAAAGTGGCCATTGCCTGTGACATAGGTTGGACTTCTTAACGATAGATGGTGACACCACCTATCTCCACCTCCTCAATTTTGGCATGAAACTGAAGGGGAGGGAAATATTATCCAGCCCCCTGCACTCGTGGTTTCTGCTGCGACCACCCACAAGACTTTCGGACCCGTACTCCGTGTGTTCTCGGTGGTATTTAGTGGCATCGGGCATCGAACCCAGGCCCTCCGGTCTGGAGTCCGATGCTCTAACCCAGGGGTGGCCAACCCGTGGCACGCGTGCCACATTGTGGCTCGCAGGAGTCGTAACTGTGGCACGCGAAGGCTTATCGAAAAATTACAAAAATTTTATGAAAATATTACTGAATTAATTGAAGTACAATAGAAAATTATAAAGATAATATGTAAAAAACAGAAATTTTCAGCGTGAGATTTTAAAGGCGCTATGCAAGATTTTTTCTTTCTTCAGTATGGGGCCAAAAATGAGATCATGCTCATTTACTTACAATTCCACAGCATTCTAAAGTTCCGAGAAAAGTGTTGATTAACGGGAGACTAAAAACAAATAAATTCTCTCTGTCTCGGACGGTCGAATCTGCCCAAAAAGTCACCCTCTCTCGGGGCGGTTAATTTTTAACAACTCGGATTTCCATTCGAATTTCAGCTTTCCCTTGCAGTACTGAAGTTTAGCGTTGATAGCTATTGGCTGTCAGCGTGATGTCAGATAAAAAGGTTCTTCCGAAGGTGTTGGCTATTTACGATTTCTGTAATGTCAAGGAGTAATTCTTCAATATATTAGGAGAGCAGTTGTTGATACGGTAGAAGTAATTCTATCTGAACAAAGTAGCCGCTTTATGAAGAGGGAGTGAGAACTTTTGCCTCCATGACTAATCAAGATGCTGGATTCGAAGCGTAGAAAATTTGTAGCGTAACATCGGCAAATTGTTTCTAGCTGCCAGATTCAGTTGATTTTAAACTCTGTTTAGGAAGACATTAAGCTTTTTTTCTTTTTCTAAAATTGTTTTTAGATTTTAGCGTAGAGCGTAGTAGCTTAATTTTTTTAAATTTTCAATATGTTTATGAGTAAGCCTTCAACATCGAAAAGAAATTATGAAGAGCATATTGCAGCACGTGATTTTAAAATTGTCTTTCAAGAACAATACTTGTTTACACACCAAAATGCTTCTAAGCCTGTTTGTTTGATATGTGGAACTTGTATAGCAGTTCTAAAATAATTTAAATTGGACCGTCATTTCAAACAACTGCATAGTGATTTCAACAGCAAATATCCTGTTGGATCAAATTTGAGAACGGAATTTATCAATAAAAAAAGAAATCTTTAGCCGCTCAACAATCTTTGTTCCAGAAGAAAAATGACGAAATGGAAACCACGTTGAAGGCTTCTTATGAATTTTCTTTGTTGTTAGCCGCAAGAAAAAACCATATTCTGACTGAGAAGAGATAATAAAATGTAGCCTATTAATTTTCGGCCAAAATGTCGGTGATCCAAATGTCAAAAATATGGTTGATAAAATAGCTTTGTGTCTAGAAATACCATCATGTATCGTATAGATGAGATGGGCCAGGATGTTGGAACGCAAATTGTCTCTGGACTTCAAAATTGTAAATATTTTTCATTAACTTTGGATGAAAGCTGTGATATCACTGACAATGCGCAGTTAAGCACCTTTGTGCCTTACACGAACAAAAATTTTGATACAGTGGAAGAACTTCTTGATTTGCGCCAACTAGTTTTAACTACAGGTGAAGACATTTTTAAGGAACTTAAAAATGTAATTGAAATTAACAAAGTAGAATGGACAAAATTAGACAGTGTTTGCATAGATGGAGCGCCTTGCATGGTTGGCAGAATAAAAGGTTTTGTTGCATTGCTTGAAAATTTTTCAAGTAGCATTGTATTACTCATCAAAAAGCTCTTCGTGCCAAGGACTTAAACTTGCCTTTCGTTGTTGCCCCCGTGGTGCGCTGTATCAACAAAATACGAGCTCGTGCTCTCAATCGACGAAGATTTCGTACGCTTTTCCCCGAAGAAACGGAAGAAAATGGCGAGTTACTCCTTCATTGTAGTATGCGCTGGCTTTCCAAAGGAAGTTCACTTGCGAGATTTTGGAGTTTGAGGGAATGTGTTTTAGAATATCTGGAAGAAAACGATGAACTGCCCAGTGAATGCTCTCTCCTCAGGAGTGAAAATTGGCTGTGGGATTTAGCTTTTCATACCGATATAGTGGCCGCGGTGGCCGAGTGGTCTAGGCATCGGATCATGGCTAGCGTGTCATGAGTTCGATCCTAGTACCACTAGAGATCCGCCGTGTAGGGGAGCGATGCACGTTAAATCTGTCGAGAGCTCAAACGTCCTCCCGTTGGTGTGGTGTGGTAGTTAGGAGAGGGGGTGCCAGCTCAGGTGTCGTCCGCGTCACTTGACCATGGTTCAAAATTACGCGGACCGTCGCCAAAAGCCCTCGTGTTGCTAATCAGTGCGACGTTAATATTCTCTCACTCTTATTTCATACCGATATAATGGAACATTTAAACAATTTAAATTTAAGATTGCAGGGAAGAGATTGTATTTTTCCTACCCTAGTTGGTCATATATCTTCTTTTGTGAACAAACTTTTGCTTTTTTGTCTGGATTTTGGAGAGAGAAAATTAACTCATTTTCCATTCGTGTAGGAATTATCTGCGAAAGTTAGTAATGTTCCAAACTATGATAGATTTAAAAATTTAATATCCATTTTGCAGGATTCTTTCAGTGCCAGGTTTGAGGATTTTAAAGATGATAAAAAATACTGAACTTTTTACTAATCCTTTTTCGATTTGTCTTCAAGACATTAAGTGTTACCCACCTCAGGTACAAATTGAAATTATTGACCTGCAGCACCATATTACTCTGAAAAGCAAATATAAGGAAATTATTTTAACCGAAAATGATCCGAATTACATAGAATTTTGGAAATTTGTGCCACCAAGTAATTTTCCAAATTTACATGATTTAGCGGTCAGATATTGTTGTAGGTTTGGATCAAAATATGTTTGTGAAGAAATGTTTTCTGTTATATGAACGTAATTATATCAAAATATCGCTCAAAATTAACTGATATGCACCTAAAACACCTAATTTTGTTAACATCTTTACTAACTAATCCCAAGTATAGATGATTTAGTAAAAAACTACAAATTCAAAAGCCACATTATGAGAAAGTACTGACTGCTTAATAATCTTTTTAATTAAATATTTCAAGTTGCTTATTTTATTTTGTGCCTATGCTAACTGACTGATAA
The DNA here is from genome assembly GCA_019973975.1 of Trichonephila clavata. Lineage (NCBI taxonomy): Eukaryota > Metazoa > Arthropoda > Arachnida > Araneae > Nephilidae > Trichonephila > Trichonephila clavata. Next base: position 175,845 of record BMAO01008528.1, read on the forward strand.
TGTACAAATTTATCAACAATAAAGTATAAGTTTCTACTTTTGTTTTATTTGTTATACCATTTTCTTTTTACATTTTCACTGTGTAGATCTTGCATTTAAAAGTATGTTTTTGGTGTAAATAACCCCTGTCATAGACAATGATCAGTTAAGCATCTTTGTGCGTTACGCGAACAATAATTTTGATACTGTGGAAGAACTTCTTGATTTGTGCCAACTAGTTTTAACTACAGGAGAAGACATTTTTAAGAAACTTAAAAATGTAATTGAAGTTAACAAAGTAGAATGGACAAAATTAGACAGTGTTTGCACAGATGGAGCGCCTTGCATGGTTGGTAGAACAAAAGGTTTTGTTGTATTGCTTGAAAATTATTCGGGAAGAAAAGTTTTCAAGTATCATTGCATTATTCATCAAAAAGATCTTTGTGCCAAGGACTTAAACTTGTCTTTCGGTGTTGACCCCATTGTGCATTGTATCAACAAAATACGAGCTTGTGCACTGAATTGACGAATATTTCGTATGCTTTCCCCCGAAGAAATGGAAGAAAATGGTGAGTTACTTCTTCATTGTAGTGTACGCTAGCTTTCCAAAGGGCGAGATTTTAGAGTTTGAGGGAATGTGATCTGGAAGAAAACGATGAACTGCCCAGTGAATGCTCGCTCCACATGAGGGAAAATTGGCTGTGGGATTTAGCTTTTCTTACCGATATAATGGAAAATTTAAACAATTTAAATTTAAAATCACAGGGAAAAAAATTGTATTTTTCCTACCCTAGTTTGTCATGTATCTTCCTTTGTGAACAAACTTTTGCTTTTTTGTCTGGATTTTGGAGAGAAAAAATTAACTAATTTCCTATTCATGCAGGAATTATCTGCCAAAGTTAGTAATGATCCGAACTATGATAGAGTTAAAAATTTAATATTCATTTTTCAGGATTCTTTCAGTGCCAGGTTTGAGATTTTAAAGATGATAAAAACATACTGGACTTTTCACTAATCCTTTTTAGATTTCTCTTTAATACATTAATTGTTACCCACCTCAGGTACAAATTGAAATTATTGACCTACAGCACCATATTAATGTGAAAAGCAAATATAAGGAAATTATTTTAATTATTAATGATCCGAATTACAACGAATTTTGGAAATTTGTGCCACGAAGCAATTTTCCAAATTTACATGTTTTAGCGGTCAGATGTTGTTGTAGGTTTGGATCAACATATTTTTGTGAAGAAATGTTTTATGTTATATGAACGTAATTAAATCAAAATATCGCTCAAAATTAACTGATGCATCTAAAACATCTAATTTTCTTAGCATCTTCACGAACCGATCCAAATACAGATGGTTTAGTAAAAAAACTGCAAATTCAAAATCCACATTATAAGAAAGTACTGACTGCTGAATACTAATTTAAAAATAAATGTTTCAAGTTGCTTATATTTATTTTCTACATAAGCTAACTGACTGATCCTCTAAAAATTTATCAACAATAAAATATGTTTCTACTTTTGTTTCATGTGTTATACAATTTTTTTTCTTTTTTTTTTTTACATTTTCATTGTATAGAACTTGCATTTAAAAATATGTTTTTGGTGTAAATAACCTATAATAAGCCTACAAGTAACATTTTTTCACTTTTGTATATTGTTTAGTTTGGGGGAAAAGTTGGAAGTGGCACGCGTAACTTTTTTGTTTCAGATTGTGGCACGCTTCCCAAAAAGGTTGGCCACCCCTGCTCTAACCACTAGGCTACCCACGGTATATTCGCCGTATAACGCGCACCCCCTCTTTTTTACAAAGGAGCCTAAAATGAAAGCGCGCAATGCTCTTATGTATTGAAGTTCTTTATTCGAGGTATTATTCCAAGCTTCAGCAAAAAGTAGCATACTTCCAGAACGACAACCTTTTAAGTTCATAAGGAATGTCATTTCTTTTAAATGAATGGTATTTCGATCTATGTAGAAGTCTAAATTCTTCTAAGCTAATTTTTTTTTAAAAACTTTAAAGCTATTATTTTTATACCGACGTGTAACACGCACTACTAAATTTCGATTTTATATTTCGTGTTAAGAGTTCGCGTTATAAGCTGGATTTTACTGTACTTATAAATAACGTTAATCGTGAATGGGTATTTTTTCATGTCGCACTAGATAAAGCAACACGAGGGCTATAGGTGGTCGCTGGTCATCATTGAGAGACTGGAACGCGAAGCGTTCCTCCGTCCCATACTAAATGTATAGGGCTCTTAACGTTGAGAGGCCTTTATAGAGTCTGTGCATCCTGATTGGTGGACGCGGAAGGAGAAAGTGGGAGTTGCAAAGCTGGTTGGTTTCAGCGGTAACGAAAGTCATAATCCAAAGTTCATGCTAAGCAAGCGAGAAACTCGTCTGCTATTGGTCGTCAGGGATCAGTGAGCAAGCACTCTATTCGCTGTCCTGGTGTCAAGGAGATATTTAAATTTAGAGATTCTGAAAAAGTTAGTTGACTGTGTGAGTCGCAGAGAAATGAAGATAGAGAGCTATAGGCAGGGGACCTGGCTTTTTAAAAATAGGGTCAATTGAGGAGGATGAAACATAAGCTAGCACTCCCCTCTCCAAACTACCACACCACACCAATGGAAGGACTTGGAGAGACACGACATATTTAATCGTACATCAACCTCTCTACACTGTGGATCTTCAGTGACACCAGACTCGAACTCAGGGTATGCCAAAAGTGCCAGATTACTCATTAGGCGGAGTAAGCCTACGGTCCCCGTGCTTCTTAGGGGTCCACAAGAGCGTGTTCTGTTAGTGCTCCAAAAACAGGCTACAGGGTCCCAAGAATTCGACTACCTAGGGGCATCCTTGTCGTTTAATCCTACACTGTCCGTGACCTTGACCACCAGGCTACTACAGCCCAAGTTAATCATGAAAGTCGAGCGACAGTGAATATAATTGTAGTTAAAGAATAAAAACAAGAATAAATTTTCAAACCTTTCTATATCGCCGGCCTAATTATCAGATAGCTTAACTCCACAAAATGAAATAAGACTTTTAATGCCATCCAGCGGAGTATTTTGAAGCCTATTCATTGAATTACTTCATATGTCCTTCAAAAATATCGCTAATTCATAATTGCATTGAAATAATTCCGTGCATACTAAAAATAAACAGTTTTTACTTGCTCCTGTAAATTTCCTCCAAAAGGTGTTACGCATTCTGATAATTAGGCTGATGATATAACGATTTGAAGAGTAAAATTATTTTATAGTAAGCTAAAAATTTTCTGAAATAATAAATGATTCTAAATAAGAATAATGTCGACGATTTTAGTTTCAGTTTCAATTTCTCTCGAGGAATCTGTAATATTTTTTATTTAATTATAAGTAGGGTTTGCAATCCCGGGATTTCGGGATTACATTATCCAAATCCCGGGATTGGGATTGAACTATTTATTAAAAAATACTTACATTTTAGCATAGTTGAAACTGCATAATAAAACTGAAAATATAATTAAAAATTGTTTTAACATTGTTTTAATGAAACAAATAAAAGAAACTAATTCATCATAAAAAACAGATAAAAATAGTACATAATGAAATTTAAAAAAAAGGATTTCTTCATTTCTTGTGTTTCTGTAAATAAGCTTACAGAAACACAGCTCCTCGAGCTTTTCATCGTTGGAACGGTTTCTTATTTTTGTTACAAACTGTCCTGCCTTAGAAAATGCACGTTCGGATTCTTTACTAGTAGGTATTATCTTCATTGAATAGGAGTATGTTCTTTTCAGATAGTCACCACGTCTCCCTCCATTTTCAAAAAAGAGACATTTCTTTTTTAATTTTTTACGACAGTGTCTCAAATCTGCATTGGGTTGCATATACCTCTTTGATAACTTTATTTAGTTTTTCTGCTACATTTAATGGTTTTTGTATATAAATTGATCCAGTTCTTGAATCAGAATGTGAATCAATTTCAAGTGTTACCTCATTTTAAACTGAAGATCCAGTTGCATGAACTGTTATTAATGCAATGGGATTTGAAGTGTCTCGAGTCTTCCAAGCAGGTCCGCTATTAGTTAACGGCATTTAATTGAAGAAGGAACTGTGACAAAATCTATTCTTGTGATGTTGCTTATTTTATTGTGTAAGCATTACAATGAGCCACTTAGATCTTTGCGACGTTCTCCCATACTGTGTGCATACATTTTTTTTTTACATTTTACACTTATAATTGCGCAAAAAAATTCTACATTCGTATTTCATAAACAGAAAATAAATTTTAAAAAAATTAAATTCTTAGAAAATTTTTATGAGAAAACATTTTTTAAATATAATTCAGACAAAAATTAAATCCCGGAATTAGTTATTTTAATTCCGGAATTCCGGATTAGAAAAAACACTGGGATCCAGGGTTTCGAAATTCCGGGGCTGAAAACCCTACTAGATATTTTCCAAAAATTCTAAATGCCTTTGTCCAAGTTAGCTGAAATCGGACATCCTGAGGGTGCGAAAAATGTCCGTTTTCTGATGAAAGTTACAGATGAAAATAAGAGAAAACATATGAAATTTCATGGTTTAACATATACACCCTCCTCGAACCCTTCAAGGTTCAACACGTAAGAAAACTAACATTAACCGTATACAGTACAAAAAAAAGTAAATAAGATACATTAAATGTAATACCAGATTCACAATACTTTGAAAAAAATTCAAAATATAATTCAGACAGAAATTAAATCTCGCGATTAGTTTTTTTAATCTCGGGATTTGAAAAAAAACCATCGGGATCCCGGGGCTGCAAACACTAAGGGGAGGAGCGGCGGGAGAAACGAAGGAGGAGTTCAGAAACAACTGGTTCTTCCACGAGTAAAACACAGTTTTTTAGCAAAAGAAGGCCGATAGAGAAGAAAAATTGGGGAAAAAATCACTTCCTTCGTCATTGCCGGAAGAGCATACTATTAAAGGAAGGCAGCAAAGAACCCAGAAGTGGAAAAAGAGGAAGGTGCCATGATCAATCCCGTCAAAGACATCAACAAGGAAGAGGACCAGGAGAGAAGTCATCGGAAGGTAAGAGGAGGCCAGGAGAAAAGCCATTGAAAGACAAGAAGAGGACAGCAGAGCAAGTCCAGGTTCATCAAGAGGAGCTGGGACAGCAGATGAAAGATCGAGCCGATCAAGACAAGTCCATTCTGGGAGATAATGCCCTATGACCTGCGTCGTCGGCGTCCTTTAGCCGAAAAACCAGAGCAAATCAAGAGAAGTGTCCAGCCATACCAACTATATAGCAAGGGAGCACAACTATTCAGGGAGCCTATGCTGAGAGGAGGAGCTCTCAAGTGTCCAGGATCAATCGGAGAATCGCACTAGCCTGAAATCAGTTAGCTTGAAGATCCTGGTGGGAGACTCATCACGCACAGAAAGGATCTGAAAATGGATTACCAGATTGTATTTTTTTTTAAGTGAAAACTTCTTTAGCGGCGTTGGGCACTTTTTGGTAGGGGAAAATTTTATGGGTTCGCGTCACCGCCATGCTCTGACTAGCGCATGCGCAGTGTGCTGTTCGCTTTAGACACTTGTTGGATGGGTGAAATCTCGTGCGTTCGCGTCACCGACATGCTTATAGCAGTTTTTCTGTAGCTATACAGCTGACGTATAGTGCTGTGTATATCTTATAAGTGAAATTGAATGGATTTAGTGAAAAGTTCAAAATGTATAGAAACTGTGCATTGTTAAAATAGTGTTTTTGTTTGATTATTATTTGAATCGTTTAATTGAAGAATCATTGTACAGTACAGTAGTGAGTACTAAATAAATATAATAATATTTGTAAGATAAAAAATAAATAACAGAAAATTATTTTAAATACTCTCATTTATTTTGACGTTTGAAAATTTTACATTATTTAAAATTATTTTAAATCGTCGTATTTATTCTGGCCTTTGAAAATTGTGTATTATTTATTCTCTAATATTTAACCTCTGCAATGCATCACGCAATCCGGAATAGTATTTCACAGTGGCTTAGACGTTTTCTTACTACCGTGGTAAAACAGACATCTAGTTGTTCAATCATAATTTTATCGTGGATTTTGAAATTAAAAATTTTATAAAATCTAGTAATAATTCAAGATTAATGTATTGAAGTTTAAAAAATGGTTAAAAATGCAAAATTATAGTTTATTACCTTATATCATTAAAATCTTTAGTTTGAAATAATGAAAACGGCTCCGACTTTAATTTCATTAAATATTTTATTTTATTTAAAAATTTAATATTTCGAAATCATTATTTATTAATTTAAATTGTAAAAATAAAATATATGCTCTTCTATTTTTTGCAAAATGATTATATCTATAATTTTATAAAATTCGATTTTATTATTAGAAATTTACGAAAAAATATTGTCAGGGAATTAGGGTTATTTTAAATATCCATTTTTCATATTTGCTTAGATCCTTAACATTTTCCCTTAATTTCTGCTTTGGCAATGACTATTCACAAATCGCAGGAAGGTACTTATGATGCTATTGTCTGCGAATACGATCGCAAACATCCTAGAGAATTGGCTTACGTAGCTTTAACAAGAATAACGAGGATTCAAGGTTTATTTTTGGTTACTCAAGAAAATATTAGCGGCAACTTGAAAACGCCTCTAAATACTTCAGAAACAAATAAACATTATAAAAGATCAACAAGTCATCGAGAGGATCTAACGTTAGAATTGAAAAGTGCAAACAATTAAAATGTTAAAAATCAAGTACACTGAAATTTAAGTAAATACAAATACTATCCATAAATAATATGATTGTATATCAATTGTTATTTCAATTGAATTGTATTTATATTTGGTCATTATCTTGTACAGCCCGTAATATATTTGAATAATAAAAAACCATATAAACATGCATTTAGTTGTTCCTCGGAGTGTCAACAGATGTGAAAACCAGATTGATGTTGATAATTTTAATTCAAACATTATGAAATTTCCAATTTTAATTCTAAAAGTTCCAAGTTTTCACTTCTATCGCGGCAGTCTCTATAACTGCCATTTTTTTTTTTTTTTTTTGTTCTTTATTAACAGGCAGTCAAGACAGTTTTCACAGAGAGGGTCTCATTTTTCTTAAAATGTTAAACTATACAAAAGTTGTCACCGAGTTGAATGCATTTTTCTTGCAATTTGAAAAATGAACTTTTGTATATAAAATTTTTCCAAAAAGTGGAAAACGTTTTTTTCTTTATATCTGTTTTGCTACAAGATCTTTGCTTTTATGTGAGAATTCCTAGTTCATAATATTATATGTTTGAAAATTGTTTATATTTGCGTATGTAGGTATATAATGTCTGGTTTCGGGACGTGGCGTAATGAGGAAAAACTAATTCAAATAATAGCAGCGCAGCGCGAATGGATTGGAAGTTTAGCGAAAAAAACAGATGATGTATTTATATATTTATATGAAAATACATATATTTAAAGTAATTGGAATTAAACATGTAGGTATATACATGAAATTGAATGCTGTCATGTATATATATATATATATATATATATATATATATATATGGGGGGATTTCCACATAGACGGCACTCTAGAGGGCGCTGGCGACGCGAGCCACCAGCAGCGAGCGAACTAACCAGAGAGAGATTAGCGAGCGAGCGATCTCGACGAGCGGTCACAGAGATAACGCTGCTGCTAAGAAAAGCAACCGGGAACCGACTGGCAGAGCAGGGACCAGCAATCCGATGCTAGAAGTGATGTGACGCGAAGGTCACCCATGCTTCACCTGAACTACGTGTGTTACCATTGTGAACTGAGAACCATTGTGTATGATAAGAGAGAAAGAGACTGAGGTTCGCGAGCAGGCGTTCCCGTCGTCGATACATCCTGGAACTCTATTTGTTAGAAATTAGCTATTTTTCTTTAATTAATACATGTTAAGTTTTGAATAATTAGTAGAAAGAAAAAAGCTTTAGCCCCTTGTTGTCTCCCATATATATATATATAATGTTGATACATTTTTTTAAAAAAATGAAAGTGATCCAAATTTCATTTCAGGGTGGCTGACCCTGATTCCTTAAATGTCTTGAAAAATGTTGCTGAAGAAATCAATTGTTGTAGGAAGAAATAGTTTGTATGTTATCACCATCTACAGCAGGGATGGCGAATCTTTTTTGAGACGTGGGTCAAGTTTTGTTCATATTTTTTTAGTACTAGCTCGTGGGTCACTAATACCCTTTGCATCAGAGTTAAGTTTAAAACTTTTTAACTGAGTATTTTTAAAACTAATTCAATTGGCTTAACGAGTAAAAATAAGCGAGGTTTGACGATTTAAAATTATTTAGTAGGCCTAGATGTTCTGGAGTGTTCGGTGCAAATGAAAATGAGTGTTTGAATGAACAAGGAGTAAAGAAAATTACATACTACATACAATCATAGACAAAAAAATTAGCGCACCAAGAAAGAGTCGTCAAAGCGAAACGAAATTTTACATACGTAATCACTACTTCGATATAATTAACTGATTAGAAAATCAAAGGAAAAGGATCATTTATTTCAGAGAAAAAAGCAAAAGAACGGAGGATATAATACACTGTTGCCTCCCATGTAGCGCGAATGTACGATGCGATACGATCGGGCATTGCGGCATACAAGTTCTGTAGGATGTCTTGAGAAATTTTGTTCCATGTTTGCTGTAACCTTGCGTCTAATTCATTCAAACTCGTGGGAGGGCCAACTCGCCGTCCCAAAGGATCCCAGATATGCTCGATTGGAGACAAATCTGAGGATCGGGCAGGCCAAGGAAGGGTAGCAACAGTGCGGAGACAGTCTTGTGACATCCTTTCCATGTGAGGCCGAGTATTGTCTTGTTAAAAAAGGCTCATGGGAGCCATTGCGTGAGTGGCAACACATGTGGTTGTAGGCAATGGCACCGCATATCATCACACCAGATATGGGAGTGGTGTGTCACTGTAAAGCAAAGGCAGGATTGAGGGGTTCGCCACGAGGTCTCCACACACTAACACGATTGTCATCACTACTGATATTGAATCTGGATTCGTCGCTAAACACTATCTGGTTCAATTCCACTGCAATCCAGTATCCTCGTGCGCGGCACAACTCCAAACGGAGGCATCGATGGGTGGGTGTCAAGGGTAATGGACTCCACGATCCCAAATGTCCTTCAGCCAGGCGCCTTCAAATGGTTCGAGAAGACGCAGGGACCCCTAGTGAAGATGCTACATGTGCCTCGATGGCGGTTGACGAAGCAGTTGGCTGTACGCGTGCATTTCTTACGTTGTGGCTGTCTTCTCGACGATTGGTCTGTCGAGGGCGTCCTGAGCCTGGTCTTCGTGTAAATGACATCTCTCGGATAAACTGGTCCCAGCACCTCCTCCCAACACATTCAGATTGGCCTAATTGACGAACTACTCGTCTAGCTGACCACCTAGCTTCCATAATGCCGACAATTCTCCCCCTTTCAAACTGCGACAGCTGTTTGTATTGTCTTCGAAAACGGCGTAATGGCATGTCTACCTCAGTGCTTCCTTTGTAAATGATTCAGCACACTCAAATAAGCTTTGGTTACCTGTTTTATACTCAACGGAGAAAGACGTTAAACGCCCTCTACCTTCTATACGTAATGCGCAACCACGCTGCTTTTCTAATCATTCACATATCTCCCCGACACGTACCTTCATACCAAGTTTCGTTACGATCTCGCAATTATTTCTTGGTTGAGCTAATTTTTTGGTCCATGAGTGTATATTGTGAAGTATTATTTCTTAGTATATATAGCCTTTAAATTAATTTTGTGTCAATACAGGGCTTGAAAAAATACAAATAGAATATAAATAATCCAAACAATTTAGAAAATCTAAATAAACCCGCGTGAGCAAACAAGTGGTTGCCTAGCAATCGTGGGTCAGTGGCTGACCCACGGGTCATAGCCTTAAATTAATTTTGTGTCAATACAGAGCTGGAAAAAATACAAATAGAATATAAATAATCCAAACAATTTAGAAAATCTAAATAAACCCGCGTGAGCAAACAAGTGGTTGCCTAGCAATCGTGGGTCAGTGGTGGCCCACGGGTCATAGGTTCGCCATCATTGATATATAGTGTGTTTTCAAATTTCCAATTAGTTCAAAGTTATTGCATTCCGTACCTTTCTCATTCGCTTAGGTGTTCAATTATTTGGCTCAGGAATCTCGCGAATACCTAAAAATATTATCCTTCCCATTCTGACTAAACTCCACATTCTTATATAAAATTCCATTCTGATCACGAATATATAGAGAACGTTATAAAATTCCAATTTGTTCAAAAATATTGCATTCCGTATTTCTCTCATTCGTTTCAGTGTTCCGATATTTGGCTCAGGTTTCTCGCGAATACCCTAAAAATTTACTTCTACCGACTCTAACCAAACTCAAAATACTTATGAAATATTGACCGCTGATCACGAATATAGTGGGCTTTTCACAATTCTAATTAGTTCAAAAGTTTTTGCATTCCATATTTTTCAGTCTCGTTCCGGTGTTCCATTATTTGGCCCTGAGTTCTCTCAAATACTTAAAAGGTTTTATTTCACATTCTGTCCAAATTCAATATCCTTCTGTAAAATTCCATGCTGATCACGAATATATAGGTCGCTTTAAAAATTCCAATTAGTTCAAAAGTTATAACATTCCATATTTTACTCATTCGTTCCGGTGTTCCGATATTTGGCTGAGGGTTCTCACGAATTCGTAAAAATTTTCTTCTTCCCATTCTAACCAAACTCAACATTCTTATGTAATTTTGACCGCTGATCACGAATATATAGTTTGCGTTTCAAAATTCCAATTAGTCCAAAAGTTATTGCATTCTTATTTTTCTCATTCGTTCCGGTGTTTCATTATTTGGTTCGGGGTTCTCCCGAATACCTAGAAAATTTTTATTGCACATTTTATCCAAATTCCGAAAGAACCAAGAATATGGAACCATGACAAACATATATATATATGGAACTCTTATACCCAGACAATTATCTCTTTCAAAAGAAAAAATCCCCTTTTATTTTTCGAATCCACTTATTCGAACTTATTAAAATTTGAATCATACATTTCTTAATACGATATTTATTCACTTCTCTTTTGATGTACTTTCAAATGAATTTCACAGTGAAATTTTTCGAATTCAAATACTTTTCTTTTTTAGCAAGCAGATCATTCGATAATACTTAAAAAATTTTTTTTTTCCAATGCATTAATTTTAGTTTATTTTCCTTGAACTCCAAAAATCATTTTATAAAAGAAATGCAAAAATTATCCGTCAGGTAAACAATGGAATGCAAATTCGAAAAAGAAAAAGCAACATAAATTCACAGAAAAGCAGAATCTTAATAATAAAGCAAAAATCTTAATAAAGTTTTCACAACAAGAACAACGAAATGTTAATTCTAAAAGGAATCGTCTGTCTTTTTAAAAATATCTGAGGATTTCATAAAACGAAAATAGCATCACCTGCTTTATCGAAATAACTCCGTATTTCATTGTACCTAAGTTTCCAGTTTACCAGAATGGAATCGTTATCTCATAACTGAATCGGAAAAACATCGCCAAATTAAAAGGGTCTCATTTATATACACCATAGGTTCACAACCTTTTTTGAGCTAGCGCCCACTTTTCTAGTGAATGTTTCGATATCGCCCCTTTTTTTAGTGAATATTTCGATATCGCCCCTTTTTTTAGTGAATATTTCGATATCGCCCCTTTTTTTAGTGAATATTTCGATACCACCCCCTTTTCTAATGAATATTTCGATACCGCCCCTCCCACTCTTGAGGAATAAAAGTGTACTTAATACATGGTGAAAATAAGAGTTAAGTTTTAAAACATATCCTAAAACTAATAAAAAATATTTTTTAATTTAATTTTTCTAAAGCTCCATTTTTTTTAAATTTGCGAATCTGAAATAGCTGTTGCCACAAATATAACTAACTGTGCAATATTATATATTTTAGTCATAGATAGGATATTGTTGGAATTGAAACGCTACTAAATTTCTTCTGCATTTAAAAGAGTGGAATAGAAGTTTTAGCTTATCTGTTATAAAGACAGGCAGGTTTTTTGATATACGAAGATAAATATAAATTGACAGTTTCAGCCTTTAAAGAATCACACGTTAATTCCAGATAAACATATTTTATTATGCTTTTTGGATAATATTTGTAATGAAATGCAGTGGACGAAACATGTTTCCTACTGTTCACAGACAAAGACAACATGTGCACTACAGAAATTAAAATGCACTATATCATTCAATTTAATGTAGGTCTGAATGTAATGTAATCTTTAAGTTTTTCCTCCACTTCCCGAACTACTGAAATTTCATACATGTGATATGGAATGTTTTAAATACATACAATCAGCATAAGGTAAACAGTAGTAAATTTTACTTTTTTAGTACATAATCACCGTGCTTTTTTAAGTCTTTTTTTGGCTAAGCCTCTCCGTGCAATGTCAAAGCCCCCCTGAAAGCCTCAAACGCCCACAAGGGAGCGTTATCGCCCACGTTGAGAACCTATGAACTACAGTAACTCACTTCGTGATGCGGACTAGAAATTTAATAGGCGAATCTGGGTATTATGAAAGTTAACTTGGATGAACTTAAAGGAGCGCCGCATCACTGTATAACAGGAGCGATAGATTAAATAGCCTCCTTTGTTTCCTGGAACTGCCATGCACTAGGCCTGAGGATCTCAATTCCATCCTATCCACGTGCCAGCGTACATGCGTTGCTCTTCAGGAGACTTCTTCCATGTCAATGCGAGTGCGTGGTTATCATTGCGTACGACGTGGGAATGCATCTTCCACTGGAGATGTCCCATCTCTATCCCAGTAACATCGTCACACTCTATACTTCACTGCGGGCCGTGGTTGTTTGGATTCACGTCCATTCTTTTCTCACAGTTTGCTGTATTTATTTACCACCAAATGATGTTGTGCCACAAGTGAATTTGAATAAATTAGTCAGTCAATTGCCAGCTCCATTTGTTTTGCTCGGCGACTTTAAGAGACACATCTTTCTGTGGGGACATGCTGATAGGAGTTCTCTCGGGTGACTTCTTGAAAAGTTGATCTCTGATGACTGTCTGCTAATCAACGACGAGAAAACGTATTTCTATGCTCCCACGAGGACTCGATCTAGCTATATGTTCTCCAGCTCTGCTACCTGTAATAACCGGCTAGCGGTTGTTGGTGTTTGGGGGTTCGAGTAAAGATCAGGCAAAATCAATTCAAACTCAAATTTATTTTCTCACTTACTTAAAACAAACAACTAAATGTACGAAATGCACTACGCCACTAATAACAAGAGCAATGACACAGCTTAAGGATACTTAACATACGAGTACATCGACTCCACTTATTCTTGGAGCAGACTGGACTTCACGATAAATCTCTTACTTGTTCAACCTACAGTCGTGATTCTTAAGGGGAAATTCCGATGAATTTTAAAAAAGTATCGATTTTCACTCTTTTTTTTCTATTTTTTAACAGTTCAAATAAAATGATATATGTTATGAGGAAATACGATAAGTAGAAGTATTTTTATTTATTTTTTTAATGAAGTCACTCCCTGGGGTGCTTCAAATGGACTGTGCCAAGAGCACCTGTGTTTTCCCTTGCATAAGTTTCTGATGAGCGCAAATTCAGATGATGTTCAAGTGGAAAAACTAGAGTGTATTGGGAAATATCCAAAAGTCTATGGATATGCATCTTTCCTTCAAATATGTCAGTTAATAACACCATAAGTCAGTGACTCCTGAATCTACATTTGTGGAATTAAAAACGCTAAAATTGGGGTAAATAGGGCTATTACGCAGTTCAGTATGAGTAGTGTAGTAAAATTAATGATCTTAAAACATTGCGATTTGAAACCAAGTTATAACTGTGTGCCATGCTTCAAAAATAGATGCACGTAGGATTCGTGTAGCCGAACTAAAGCATCTCGAGATCCCCCCCCCCCTCCAAAGAAAAGGCTAAATTGTTAAAATTAATTTTAAAAAAAAGAAAATTAGAAGAGCCTTTTATAAGAGCAGAAGGTAAAGGAAATGTTTCATATTGTGACGTCGTGGACTTGGTAGCGTATTGTGACGCCAGGCTAAGCATTAAAAAATACTTTTATTTGTGATCAAAAATTGGTTTATTTCACTTTTTAACATTTAGAAGATCACTATGAAGAGAAAAAGGTCAGTTTCAGGTGTTAGTTCTATTTAGTCAGTTCTATTTAGCATTGGTGTCCAGCCTCACGTCTCCTTTATTCGTCCGGCGGATATTGTCTCAGGAGTCGATCTCGGCGTTCATCTCGGGAGTCTATCTCGTCGTTTCTTTATTTGTCCGCCGGATACTGTCTCAGGAGTCGATCGGGAGGCTCTCATCTCGCGCCTTCTTCCTAGAACCATCGATTCCGTCTCGGAGGTCGATAGGGAGGCCCCTTTTTTTTCTTGTGTCGAACCTTTTAAACTCTAGGGGCGGGTCCACTCCACGCCCCTCATCAACCCCCATTGGCAGGCCTCGAGGTTTTGCACCCGGCACCTCGGTCTTACAAATCCACCATTCGGGCAGGGATAACAAAGGCTCCGGTCCATCTCAAAGGTCGCCGGCGATAAGGGCTTGGCTGACATCTGGTACTCGAACCATCTCGCCGCCTTTTCCTCTTTTGATGCCACCCGCCGCCGTCTGCCAAGGCGCCAGCCTTTCAAGACGGACAATCACTGCCTATGGACAAAAAATAATGCAGTGATGCCCAGACCATAGTGTTTACCAGTCACACCGGAGCCGACAGTCCAGCTCTCCGACAAAGTACAATGACGCCAAAGCCACGTGCTCCCCAGCTGTGGAGTTCAACATGAATAATGGCGATTTCTCATTTGTGACTACGTCACAATATGCTTCTGCAAAGTTCTAAAACAGTAAGTGCGCAAAAATTACGAATTTTTACTTTAAAACCTGTTTTCTCAAAATGCAATATTTTTTTTCTTTTTGTACCTTTTCTCAAAAACTACTTATCACATTATTCTCAAATTTTCAAAGAGCATGCCTTTAACATGTTTAAACATTTTGATGGAAGGAATTAGATATATCTTGCACACTTTTTTAGATAAAACTTGTTTTTAAACTTAATTTTAAATTTAAAAAAATTGGACATTTTTTTGAAAAACTCATAATTATTTTAATTTTAAACGGAAAAAAAAAACCTTTGGTAAAAATTTTATTCATGAGAAGTTGTTTCTGAGAAAAAGGTACATAAACTTACTTAATTTAAAATGGGATGGACGTGCCGGACCCCCGTAATCTCAATACTTATTCTACAATTATCCATAATTGACCATCCAGCGACTATGCGTCAACTAACATCGCACACGTGAATGTTCACACTTAAATATAGCAATCATTTGAATAAATCAAGTCTTTTATTCTGAAGAAATTCTTCAATAGAACTTAAAGTTAAGATAAGTAAAACGTAAAAATGCTTCCAATTTTGCATTTTTAAAAAAATTTTACCTTTAAAAAATAGAGGGTTTCTTGCTGCATCCATAGAAGCATTATTTATGAGAATTCGATAAACAGAACGCTAGAAAATTGAATTTTATAATTGTAAACAAATGTGATGTAACTGTGATTCAAGTATTTTTTCTTCAAAATCCGCGTTTTTTATGTATGTATTGTAAAAAACTAATTTTTTTTATACAAAGAGTGTAATTTTTCTGTATTATATGTGTTGAATTTATTGAAAATTTTACATTTTTTGAGCAAAAATTACGGAAAATTTAAATCAGTTACAAAATTTTACAATAAAATTTTGTTTTTTGAAATGTTAATTATGTCTAGTTTTTGCATTTATAAACACTCAGTGTGTAGTTCTTGAGTTATAAATCAAATGGATATAGTACAAAGTGAATCTTGAGGATTATTCTAAATTAAATACACAACTTGTACAAAGACATTTAGTTTTTCCTAGCTGCTTATTGTTAACATTTGAACAATCATGAATTACTCGTATATGTTTATAAAACACTGTTGGTTTTACTTTAAAATAAATAAATATTCATATGTATCAGTACAAAAACAGAAATTCCTTCGCTATAATTTTAAAAAAAATAGAGTTCCGATATTAAATTAGACATCAAATTAACTTTTTAAATTCATCAGACATTTTCTTTGTGTATTTTTATAACAATAAAAATATGTATAAGAAATTCTGTAATATCCTGCAATGATGTTCAAAGTGAAGTGAAAATACAAAAACTCGTAGATATAAATTTTTGGAATTTTAGATGGAAGGTGTGAATAGTTTATAACAGATGTTGATGAAGAACCGAAAGAGTAATTAAAAAGACTTCCAAACAATCTAGAATTTTAAACTTGTGACGAATCTATACGGTCTTTCACTAACTTCTTTTTTTCATTAAAACAATTTATTTATTTCAACCAATCTTCACCGAGAGCCGGACGTGATTTATGTAAAAAAGATATATTATATAAATTTGGTTTTCGTGAGTTAAAAAGCTAAGTAGTAGGAAGTGAGAAGTCAAGTGAATTAAAGATCGAGAAGTCGACACGTAGTTGTTGAGAAGTGAAGCGAGCCTGATACGTGTTGATGTAAGCGAAGAGAAGCGGATTTAAAATAGTGAAATTCATTATTACGGAGCCTGGAGTCTTCACCCATTCTTCCAGCCATTTAAGGGGCCTGAAGTCGTCACGAAGGAACCGCCGCAGTAAAATATAAGGTCATTGACTTTGATTAAGAAAATCAGATTATTATCGTGTGGTGTAGTTGTAATTGTGCTCGTTTAAGCTTTCCTAGATTCAGTTGAAATTCTGTATTTTCCTCTGTATTGATACCCCGCTTCTTTACTCCAATCTCGCTTATTTACCTTAACTAGAATTGTGTTGTGTCTGATGTTATGCACTGATGAGCATCAATAAATCAGTTTGAATTGGAATTGTGTCTTTTGATCATTTAAGTCAGCCTACACATCCAGCCGAGTTTTCAGATAGACAGGAAGGTATTAGTGTAAGGGTCACCACAAACTTACAATTTAAAAACCGAGGTATGATGTAAAATAATCTAATTAATTATGGTATATGTCTTTATATTGCATTAAAAATATTATTTTACAAATCATGGATGAAAATATCTTTCTCTCTCTTTCTTTGCAATTTTCTCAAAAAATGCTTTTGGTGATTCCGGTACACATTCTCAAAATCTACATTACCTATATTGCTTATATTTGCAAATTATAAGATCCACAAATTTTCAACAAAGTGAATGAATTCCCCCCCCCCCCCAAATAAACAAATTTTAGATATAGCACAATTTCTGCTAAAAATTTTAAGGAAATTTAAATCATTTAGTTTAAAAACTTTTATAAACTTATTTTTAAAATTTCATTTAATTTATTTTACGGATTGTTATGTTTGCAAAAACTCTGTAAAACTTTATAGCTATATATGCAGTGGATTTTATGCAAAGTGTACCTAAAGGTAAGAACATGCATCGAAAGTAAAAAAAAATAGTTGCTCATACAGATTTATTTGTAATTTAAAATGTAATTTTTTTACATCAACAGGTACTTAAATATACTTATCATTTCCCTCTCTTAGTTTCACATGTTAATGGTGCGGGGGCGCGACTTGGTCCTCCCACTAATCATTTTCATCGCGCAGACTGCTCCTCAGGGGGCTCATTTTTAGATGAGAACGGGTGTCACAATCGCGAGGTGCCTTATCTGTTTTCAAACCCTCTACTTTGTCATCTTTTTCCCGTCCAGAACACCCCGACGAACTTTCTGCATACATAGAAGTACAATTCTAGATTATATATTTGAATTTGGTGCGTGATCAAGTTCAGGGTGTCACTTGGAGAGTTATTTTCTATTTTCCGATTAGGGAGTGATTTATTTAATTAAAAAAAAAAATATTTCTCATCTGTTGTCAGGTAAGCTATCAATGTTCGTGTATTGCATTTGAAAATTTTATTTAAAATGTGACTGATTTTTGGGAAATACAGTCTGTTGCCAAATGTCTACGTACAACTTTTTTCAAAATAAATACTCAATGTAATTATACCTTTAAGCTTTTACGTAACCTATGATTACATTCTTGTAAAAAACGATTTTTTAAAGCTCAAAACAAAAGAAAATCATGTATTTAAGGGTTACCTTGTCTGACTTGTTGGGGCACCCCACACTTAAATTTGTAAGTATTTACCTTACGAATTGGTTTTTTATATTTAATCTGATATTTTACCTTCACTACTGAAACTGTACATCTTAAAATGTTGTGACAAGATCATTTAAATTTTTTGATATAATAAATGTTTGGCGCAAGCCAGAATTGGCCTTGTGCCAAGAAACCCTACATTCACTCACCCGTGCGAGTGATGTGGTAGTTCGGAGAAGGGGAGCCAGCTCACAAATGACTTCCTCATCGCTTGACAGTGATCAAAATACGAAGGCCGTCACCTATGGACCTCTTGTTGCTTCATAGTGCAACATTAATAAACTCGCTCATCCTTGATAATGAAGGAAAAATGTATAGATAATTAATTTGTAAAAATATATTAGTGAGATAAATTATACATTGTGAAAGCAAGATATCTATTTGGAGTTTTAATAGCACGCAAACACTAAAATAGCATAAATAGAATAATTAAATTTATTTAAACATGACTTTTGAGTTGATAATATATTTGGAATATACACACATAATCAGGATTTACATACATCAAAATTTACATCATAAATAACTAGTTACATATATATTTTGTATGCAAAATAAAAATACAAATACTTTTAAATATATTACATCATACATGACTATTTATATATATTATAATAATTACAAAATTTACATATATTACAAAAACAGAAGTATTATTATAGCTTACTTAGCTCCCCAAAATCAATGCAGGTATAAAAAAACATAAACAAAATAAATGGTACACGAACAATTTCCTGTTCTAGGTTTTACACCCCCACACACACTATTTACATATGCTTTTTATAAAAACATTACAGCAAACATAACTAATTTATATACATTTTAATTACAAAAGCAGAAGGACACTGTTATAAATTCAACTCAGCAATCAATTAAGGGATATAAAAAAAAGATAATAAAATAAATGATATAAAAGAAAAAAATATAATGGGCTCTGTTCTGGATTTTTTTAAATTTTTGAAAAAAGATCAATTAAAAGTTTTGAAAAAGTATTAATGCAAAGTATTTTTTCGCAAAAATCAGCTTTATTTATATGCACTGCTCAAAAAATTAAGTGAGCAAGCAAAAAAATTAAGAAACCTTTGTGGATGATAGAACTGGTGAATGAACGTTCTTTGAGCGGGAAAGCGGACTGTGAAATGAAAGAACGTGGCGAAGATGTTGGAGTGCTTTCAAATTCTATCTCAATTATAATTGTTTACAATAACACCGTTCCGTAATAAACGGTTAATGCTGATTAACAGGCAAATATGTTTACACTGTTAATCAGCATTTACCCTTTTTATTCTTTAACGTCCTTAATCAACTGGCATCTTCAAAGCAATTAAGAGAAGAAAGTATGATTTTTTTCAAAAAACTATCATAATAAAAACTTTAAAAATACTTTTTTAAGAATCAATATCTACAAATACTAATACTTAACCAAGAAAATTTTGAAAAAATCAAATTTTTACAAAAAATATACAGGGAATTTCAGCAATATTTTAGAAAAGTACTCCGAATACCTTAGGGGAAAAAAAGAAAATCAGTTTATTAGCTGATGGTACATGCAAGACAGTTTTTTTTGTCATATATGTTTGTTGTTAGCCAACCTAAAACCATTAAAAATGCTTTTTTAGGAATCAATAACAATAAATACTAATATTTAATGAACAAAATTTTTTTTAATCTAATTTTTACAAAAAAATATACGTGAAATTTCAGCAATATTTTTGAAAAAGTATTCCAAACGTTGGATACCTCAGGGAAAAAAAGAAAATCAGCTTAGTAACTGATGGTACACACAAGATAAAAAAAATTATTCATATATATGTTTGCTTTTATAAACATATCTAACTATTTTTTAAAGAAGTTTATATAAATCTAAAGGAGCAAGCAAAAACAATAGGAATAACATAAAGGTTCCCATACAAAGAATTAAAAACATGAAATGCTTCAGGGTAATAATTTGCTCCTGCTCTTTCCTGAAAGAATATTTCGTTATTTCAAGTGGCCCTTTTTCATCAACCACCTGGTGAGACAGTCTAAATTGAATCGGAGCTCGCGTTTGTGAATAGTACTTGACTGCAGTCACTTGGCATCCGATATCGATGTTAAGCAGTCCACTTTCATCGAGTTGCACGGTGTTTTGCTGTCAGTGGAATACTCGCCGTTGGCCGACAATGTATGCAGACCAACCGCGTGAATCCTTTTTTCGGATTGTTCGGACCCTTCGTCCTGGTTGTCGTAAGAAACTCTCTTTGAATCTCGTCGCACTGGCTGTACTCTCGAGATGAGCTGTAAACAGGATATACTGGCCATTATTTGCTTTGGCAACCAGCGGATGACCTCGTCCTGGGCGACTTCGAACATGCCTTGCTTCTTATAATCGATTCCACGTCTTGCAATGACATTGCTACTCCAACAGCAACTGCTAGAGTTCTTTGTGTTTACACGGATTTCAAGCTCCATATAGTACGCCAAGCCATGGAACACGGTAGATCACGTACTTGTGACATTTTTCATTCACCTTTTTTCAAAACAGAAGTTGACACTCTGAATTTCAAAACAGAGACAACGAAAAAAACAACAGCATCTACAAAATAACGATTACAGCACTTGCATTCTTTTCTAGTTTTTGTCGTCATGTCGCGAACCTGAGGTCACTGATGAAGTTTGAGACACCGAAAAATCAGCCATTATTATAAAATCAATAACTTTATTTTGTCAAATGTTTTTTTAAATGTCATAAACCAAGGGACGGGTCAACTTAATCGCTATCTTAGATTTCTAAGATCAATAATTAAATTAGTTATGTTGCTGATTGAATAGTACGAGGAGTGGTCAACAAGACCTTAGAAAAAGAAAAACAATTTTTTAAGGATAATAATTTTTCAACACATAATTTTCTAGTTCGATACACTTCATTTGACACCCCTCTAATTTTTTTCAGCCTTCAAAAAAGTACGATTGTGAAATGAGTGAGTGAATGTGTTGGGGTTTTGGCACAAGAGCCAATTTTGGCCAAGCTGCGCCAACAACTTCTCAAATATTTAATGTATGATTGGGGAAGTTTTCCCGTTTGTGTTTGTATGATGACCTCCTCGCTTGACGTGAACTGTTGTCCACTGAGCCTTTTTAAATCTGGAAATAAAAAGAAATCACTCAGAGCCAGTAATAGCTATAGAAATGTAGGGAATTGCCAGAGATGTAGGGCCACCTTTAAATTTATTTATCCAATTGTAAACAGTTGCAAACACAGGGGTGTTAGATCCCGTGAACTGCATCCAACTCGGCTTTAATATCTTTCAGCAGTAAGCCTTTTAAGTTCAAATGTTTAATCACCACTTGAAAAATTCACTTTTCTCCAATTTTTTTTAATAAACAAAACTTATTTTCTTCAACTGACAATAAAAACGAAATCAAAGCATGAATATGACTGACACTGTTACAGATACCTAGAGAGAAATGACGCTTACTAAAAACAGACCATTAGCAATGCTACCAGCGCCATCTCTTAGAATTTTTGAGCACCCCTTAATAAGTGCAGTAGTCAGGCTTGATTCGTTTTACTTGATGAATCGGATTAACGATCCTCTTCTCTCATAACTTGAAAGAATTCAAATAATAACCAGGATATGATCTAACTGCTACAGCATCCTAACAACCAGCACCTACACTCATTTCTCTAGGGTTTAAATAGCACTCAAAGTAGTATGAATGACGGTTTCTCCATGGAAAGTGATTTTTTTTCCAGAACGGTACAACCTGGTATTCTGGCTTGCTGTTCTCCTTTCAATAAGTATCCTCTGGAGAAGACCAACCGGAACACGTATCCGTATCCTTTTATGGGGTTTCCTAAAGCGATGAGGCACTGGCGGATCTTCTGGTTCCATCTTTCTGTCACAAACTTTCTTTTCAACAACTCAATCCGGAGTTCCTTGTCGCCACTCTGCTACTTAGATTGTGTGGCTGCATCCTGGATTCGATTCAAGACCTTGTAGTAGATGATTCCACTAAGTACCTTCCTCTTGAAAAAGCTCTGCTCTTGACGGGCAAAATTCGTAGCTGTTCCCAGAGAAAAATATAGCTAATTACTTCAAACCAGTTTCCAGCTCTACCCGTAAGTTGACCCTTGAGATACCCAAAAAATTGTCCTGCACCTATCAGACAACATTTTCTTGTCCCGAAAAAATCGTCTTGGGAAGTACTTGAACACGCGTGGCAACTGCTAACCAAGTGTGGGAGTAGTTGAGACTTACAGTCGCGGCCTTGAGGTCGCTGGTGAAGTTTGAGACACTGAATAATCAGCCCTTATTATGAAATAAATAACTTTATTTTATCTATCAATTTACTTTCAAGAAATGTCATAAACCGAGGGAGAGGTAAACTTGATCGCTATATCCTAAATTTCTAAGACAAATAATTAAATCACTCATCTTGCTGATGATCCGAAGTAACAGCACTAGTCAGTCTTGACCGATATTACTTGATGAACCGGACTAAGCATTCTCTCTTCACTAATTCCAAGAACTTCAAATATTACCTAGGATAATCTAACTTCTATAGCAGCCTAACAACCACCTTCTACACTCACTTTTGAGTTCAAAATAGCACTCAAATTAACATTAAAAAAGCCCCAGTTTCTTTTCTGTTAGCTGCTTATAAACATACAAGTGAAGAGAAATATTTTCCCCCCAAAAGATTAGCCCCAAGTGTGGATAGGACCTGTCAGTCATGAACATATATGCAAATGAAGTTATGAATTTTGTACTACAATTTAGATTATGAATATTTCGTTTTACGTTAGTGATCAGAAGAAATATTTGCGTAATTTCGTTCAATCCATGCGCTTCCCCGACATTTTTTTTGCGAGCAGTTTATTAATCCACACACACTGCTCATTGAATTAGAAAAAATCTTTGAGCTTTGCATTTGAATGCGTGCGAGGGAGGGAGTATGCAAACATTTTTTCTTTATGACGTTGGTTACACGTGGTTTGAATACTAGTAAAAGTAAGGTATAAGAATACCTTTTATGATGAATGAAGCAAAATGGAAAAACAGCAGATCTTTCAACATTTGAAAAAGGGCTTATTGTTGGCGCTCCTTTAACAAGGACTTCGATTTCGAACACAACAAATCTCACCGGCTTCTCAAAAGCAGCCGTTCCTAAGGTTTTCGAAAGTTGGAAAACTGTACTCGAACTGCTGTGACTTCTAGGTAAGGATTGTGGGTTCTGATTCCAAGAGCGTGATTGTGGCGTCGTCTCCGACGAAATGTACGACAAAACAAGGACTCTACTGTATTTCTATTGACACAAATCATCAAACAGGGCTCTTAAAAACAGATTTCAGCTCGAAACATGCGCAGAGAATTGCAGAGGATAGGAATGCATAGTCTTTTCTTGCATCTAATTTACAAGATCTAAAAAGCTACATGCATGGTAATCCTTGAACATAAATGAAACCTGTATGCCCAAGCGAATCAGTTTAATAAAATATTGATCTTGGGTTTCTCATTCATTGGACAAGAAGCATATAACTAGATATAAAACTATGTATATATCATAAATAACTTTATTGGGTAAGTGCCCCAAGTCAAAAGGAACTAGGGCTTACACAAGAAATGATCTTTATTCAGATCATAATACACAATGAATCAAAAGAGTAAAAGTACTTAGAGAAAAAATCTGACAATAGATTTAAATAGCTTAAAAAAGAATAAATAAAAATTGGAATAAAAGAGAAACCAGGACAAAAACTTTGATCCTGGATGTCAAATAGTAAAAAAAAATTCATCACAACGACCAAACGAGAAAAAAAATGGTGGAATAATTCCTCATGATCAATTGTTAATAGGCAAATGAACAGAAAACATGAACATGCAACAGCTAATGGCAACAGCTCAAAAAAAGGTAAGGAAAAAAGAAACTGTCGATTAATGACAAAATCAAAAAGAAGGTAAAATGGGATAAAATATTCCAAAAGGTAAAATACAATTAAAAACAGTAGACACTCAAAAAGTGGAGAGGGATCAAATTTTACAGAAAGACGTCAATAAACATTCAATTCCCTAAGTACAAACAATGCGTAAGTGAATATTAACGTCACACTATTCCGCTACTTGAGGGCTTTTGGCGACGGACCTCGTCATTTTGAAACATTATCAAGTGACGAGGACGACACCTGATTCGGTACCTCCTCTCCTATCTTCCTCACCAATGGAAGGTTGATTGAGGGTCGACATATTTAACGTGCATCAGCCCCCTCTGCACGGCGGGTCTTCAGCGGTACTAGGCTCGAACTCATGACACGCCGGTCACGAATACGTAACCTTGACCACTAGGCTACCGCAGCCGGAGATGACAAATAAAATTTGAGGAGGAACCACACCAAGACTTACATCGGAGAATCTAAGCTTTCTCTTGAGCCGGTTCCACAGTGACGCACACCCAGTCACCAAATGCAAGGATCAGAATCCCCCTCCTACTTGCTGCACGTAAACGGGGCTCATACCAATCGAAGGGATCAAATTGTATATGATCCCTGGTATGGATCCATACAGTGGACTCTGGAACTGTGCCATCAGCGCCCTGGTACAGCGTTCGTTAAGGGACTACTCCTGGGTAGCGAATTTGTACCTAGAGCTCCGGCTGAAAGCGAATTCCTCCTTTCGGTCAAGGGATGGAGCCTCTAGAGGCGATGATTTCAGCAAGTAAAAGATTTCAGGTGCTATGAAAAAATATTAGGTTGGGGAAAAAGGAAATCCATTATATTTTTAGTAGATGGCTGTACTGATCGATATATCTCGTTAAGTATTGATCAAACCAGTTCAGATTTATGCTCGCTAGAAATGTAACATTTCGCACTAAAAAATTCTCTTTCTCGGTGCATCCAATAGTGAGTTTCAGGGTGTTTTAAAAATGGACGTCAACAAAGAGAGAATTCGGCACGTTTTACAGTTTGATAAAGTTGAAAATGCAAGCCAGGCGGCTAAAATTGTGAGTGGTGTTTATGGTCCCGATACTGTAACAGCCAATTACGAGCAATTTTGGTTTCATTGATTCCGTTCAGGTATGATCTTCATCGAAAAATTCGATAAAATTCCAGAAATAAAGTTGACCGGCTTGTTAGTGGTCGTAGCAGCTCCCAGGAGCTAAAGGTTGACCATAAAACTGTTTTAAACCATTTGCACATAGGTGGATTAAAAAAAAAGCTTGATGTTCGGCGCTACACCACTTGTCAAAAAACATGATGAATCAAATTTCCAGCAGCAAAGCCTTAGTCAAACGGAATAAAATCTATCCATTTCTTAAACGGATGGTGACTGTGGATGAAAAATGGGTCACATAGACAAAATTGTCCAAAAGCGATCGTGGTCAAAGCAATGTAAAGCACCTCAAACGGTGGCCAAACCAGGAATCTTCTAATGTGCATTTGGTGGGACTGAAAAGGAATAATTTATTATGAGTTCTTTAAATATGGCCAAACATTAAATTCAGATTCTTACGGTCAACAGTTGAACCGTCTGAAGCTAACAATTGACCATAAATGGCCAGAATCGGAAAATAGGAGAGGTTTTGTGTTCCATCAGAACAACGCCAACCCACACACGTCTATAGTGACTCTGCAGAAACATTAACGTCTAACCATTGGGAAATTTTGATGCATCCACCCTATAGTCTGGAACTGGCACCAAGCAATCGCCAAGTTTTTCTTGCATTGCAAAACTTCCTTGGTGATAAAAAAATTAATAACCGTTTTCCACAATCTTTTTTTGACGCCAGTTTTTAGCCAATAAGGACCCAGACTTCTATGAAAGAATCATTATGAAGCTACCTTAAAGTAGTAACAAACTATGCAACAAAACGATACATATTTTACCAAACTTGATAATCCGAAAAATGCTAAGTAAAATCTCGAAGCTCACGTAAAAATAATGGATTTCTTTTTCTCCAACCTAATATTTGAGTAATTTCTTTAAATCCATGTGCTTCCCTAATTCCTTCTGATAACTAATACAAAACAAAACATCCATAGTTTTTAATGTTGCGGAATAAAGAAGGAAACTTCATACACTAATATACGCATATAGGGTCAAAAACATAAAATAGGAAATAAGTGAAGCAATCATGATTTCGGAGAAGCTGTTGTCTCAGTAGTCGAATTCAAAATTATGGTTGTTCTTTTGAGAAAAGGTGATTGCAAAATCTCACGACAGCATGATCTACTGGAATACGTGGCTTCGTGTATTATCAGAGAGAGAGGTGACTGGAATCCAGGAAAACACAAAAAACTGTAGTGGATGCTGTTGGGGTAGCAATGAGTGTCATTGTAAAACTGTGAAATCGATTCTACCAACAGGACATGTTCGATATCGGCCAAGACAAGGTCGTCTACGTGCTACCAAAGCAAATGACCGATATATCCTGTTAACACCTCGTCCAGAGAGAACAGTCGATGGACGCAGATTCAAAGACAGTTTCTTCGGCAAAAGGACAAAGGGTCCTCAAACCAAACAATCCGAAATAGGATTCACGCAGTGGGTCGGCATACATGTAGGCCAACGGCGAGTATTCCATTGACAGCAACACACCGTGCCGCCCGAAGAAGGTGGGCTACTTAACATCCATATTGGATGCAAAGCGACAACAGTCAAGTACTATTTACAGTCGTCCCGATTCAATTAAGAGCAGTGGTACTTAACCTACGGCCCAACGGCCTTTCAGAGTGGCCCGGTCATGGCCCATTACATTAAAAGATTCAATTATTTGAGAACAATGTACAGCAGAACGTCGTTTATCCGAATCAATTGGGACCGGACACCATTCGGATACGTGATTGTTCGGTTAACCGAAAACCGAATGCGATCCATGCAGTATATGAAACCGGACACTAAGCGAATCTTGAAAAACATCACATGCGGGAAACGTGCTTGAAAAAAAAAGCAAAATAGGTGCAAAATGTCGCAATTTTACCTTTAATGGGGAAAAATCCCCTAAATATCTCTCACCTTGGGTTTTCCTGTCACTTTTGGCCTCACGCAAAACAACTGTTGAGCATTCGAAAACGTATCTGGACATTGGTCCGGATATTTAACACTCCGGATAATAAACGTTCGGATAAACGACGTTCTTCTGCCCTAAAAATTTAGCGAGAAAATTTAAAAATAAGCAATTAAATCTATCAATTTGCTTTTTTTGATGGTAGAATGTAAGCAAAAGGCTAAAAGTAAATACTTTCTGTGTGTTTCACAGATAGGTTAATACAGTATTAAAATAAAAGCCAAAAATGAATTTAATATTTCAATCAATTAATTTTGCTTTTTCCAATGTTGCTTTAGTCTTATAGTATGTTTTTCGTTTACCCTTATGTTGCCGCCTGCGTGAAATACCTGTCACGCGTGTGTGGCCCGCTTGAAATATCTATCATGTAATTTGGCCTGGCAGGAAAAAGGTTCAGCACCCCTGATTTAGAGTGTCACACGATATGTTTTGGTATTGAGAGAAAAGAGCATTTGAAGTAACCAAATATTCATTCAGGAAAGATTACATAATAAACATGGTAGTTTGGTGGTATTGGCTGGAATCACCATAGGATCTCGTTTGCATACCTTTCCGTATGATATGCAGATCAGTACTTCATCCTAAGACCCCATGTCAAATCTCATGCTGCAGCCAATGCTGATTCCTTTTTTTTAATGCAGGATAAGACCAGAAATCACACAGCTCGTCTTGTGGAGATCTTTCTAGAAGCTGAAACAATGTGGCGTATGGAATGGCCAGCGTGTTCCCCTGACCTAAATCTTATCCAGCGTGCTTAAGACTCATTTGGACGATGTATTCGGCGCCTTCGTTTACTGACCAAGAAATGGAGATTGCACTCTTTGAAGAGTGGAACAGCATTCCCCAAAATCTAACCGATGATCTCATTGCATCCGTGTTAAACAGGCGTGAGGCAGTCTTCAAAGTTTGGGGGGGGGGGACCACACATTAAACATCCTCTATCAATTCTAGACAGTCAGGTTTTTTGTCATTTAAATGTAACCAAATTGTTGCCCTGAAGCATTATTTCATGTTAGTTACAACCTCCCCAGAGCATTAGAGTTTCGATGCAATCGTTTTTTTTTTTTTGTATTGTTACACCTGCACTCTCCATTTAATGCTCATGCACAGTTGGAGTTCACAAAGCTGGACTGACGAACTCGTATTTGGACTTGGGGCCCAAAACCTGAGTTTTCAGCGGGGCCCTAATATTCTCCGTTACGCCATTGCCCATGCAAAACTATCGTGCAACGGTTTCTTCACCTTTTATCTTGCTCCTCTAATTTTTTAAGCTTTGTATATAAATCTAGCCCCATATTTTTATAAGTAAAAACATTTAAATGAATAACTGAAAAAGAAAACGAGCTTATTAAATGATGGTACATGCAACATAATTTGAATTTTATTTAAGGTATCCACAAACAGTATTTTTTTGAAAAAATAATACTCCGAATTATTCTAAATTATAATAAAAATTTATTATTATGATTATAAATGCTTTTTATAGGAATAAAAACATCTAAATACTAATATTGAACTAGCAATATTTTTTTTAAATATCTAATTTTGATAAAAATCGCAATTATAAATGAAATTTCAGCAATATTTTTGAAAAAATATCAAGAAAAGAAAAAATGTATGAAGATGTCAATTAGTTGATTGAGAACATTACCAGCATTTAACGTTTATTGTTATTTTTTAAAAAAACAACTATATTTACAACTACGCACGGCATGGAATCTTAAGAAGCAAACCGACATCTTCTTCACCACCATTTTCACATTCCAGTCCACTTTCCTGCTCAAAGCAAAACTAGTTCTATCATCAACAACACTTTTCTAATCTAAAGAACTACAAATCAAGCCTCTATAGCCAAGCTTTTACAGACTAATTATTATTTCCATTCTGGTTAAAACTATTCATGATAGTAAAGGGGAAAGTTTTACTGGCACCCGAGAAATACTTGACAAATATCCAGTTCATGCAAAATAAAGAAATGAAATAAGGATTAGTTAAAAATTATTCATTGAAATCTCTTTTCTTTAAACTGAAAAAAATATATATATAAAAGATCGCATAAGTACTTGTTCTATCCAAAATTAGTACTTGAAATTTCCCTACTAATCCATGTGAAAATTTAACCTTTACACTACAGGGAACATTGAAATAATGATACCAAATATCAAAACACATTAAAATACAAATATCAAAAATACCAAATAATAAAATACAAGTACTTAGACCTACCAGGGGACTTGGCACCTTTTGAACATTTTTTTATTATTTACATATACTCATGTCCAAAATTCAGGTTATATGCTTTTCGTCATAATTTTAAAATGCCTCCACTGATAGAATTTGTATTTTATATAATTGGAAGAACGGGTAGTATGCAATCTCAATTTTCTGTTTAGAAAAAGATGTCGTTTAACATTAGTTTTTGCAGAACTATTGGATTGAAACCATTCAAACATAAAGGAGTTTTGATTCCTTGAGATGGAAAGCCGCTGACAGGCTTGAAGCTGGCCAGTCTCAAACCGAGGTGGCTTGATGGTTACACACACACAAGTTCACATCCGATTATAGAATCAATTCCAAACAAGTGATACTGTGAATAAGAAGGTCCATCAAGTTTGCCACAGAGCATCAATATCCGCATAGGTTTGCAAGAAGAATTTCCAGCTAAACAGTCTACAGACGTCTTGCAGAAACTAATCTTTACACCAGGTGTCCAGTCTGGTGGGTGCCTTTGCTTGCATTTAAAAGGAAAAACTGGAAATTGTGGAGCTGAAAACATCAGTCCTGGACAGCACAAGAACTTTTCAATGATGAGTTTAAAACAAAAAGTGATTCTTAGTAGTCTTCATCTGGAGATAAAATGGAGCTCCCATCTTGTGTATCAAAAATTGGCAGATTAGGTGGCAAAGGAATCCTTGTGTGTTGTGCCATAATGTTGGGCAGTCGTACACCTTTGTACGTTTTTGCAGTGTGAGCCATCTCTGGAGCTTTTCCAGATTTTTCCTGCTACTTGTTTAGGAGTGGACAACTGTGTTAGGATGGTGGTGGCGTCTGCAAAGAGGCAGACATCCAATGATGGAGAGATGGGGAAGTCGTACATGTAAAAGTTGTATAGAAAGGGACTGAGAATTTGAGCTTTCAGGTTTTCCAGCTAGGATGTGACTAACTCTTGAATGCATGGTAATTGTTTTAATTTGTGAAGTTCAATTTTGGAGATAATCATGAATTTTCACAAGATATGATGTGAAGTTCGTTTGAATTAATATGTAAATCAGTCTGTTGCGCCATATCCTATCGAATACCTTTTCGACACATAGAAAGACTTTCCCACTGGTTCTATGGTTATTGAATCTGTCTATAATCCTGTTAGAGTGGTTTGGGAAAGTTAGTGGCGACCCATGTTGGAACTCCAGAAATTAAGGTATTGAAGTTGGAGAAGCTGTAGATTCTTTTGTGAAAGATTTTTTCAAATATTTTAGCAACAAAAGAGATAAGTATGGAGGTGTATGTATGGTATTGTATGGAGTTCTATTTTCTTGAAAGGAGTATTCTTCAGTATCCATGAAAAAGTTAGCTTTTTCTTTGTCTTGAAATCCGAGGTTCACAGCATAGATGAATGACATAAAGGTGTGGATATTTGCCAAAAAGCTAAGTTGACCCTCGAGGTCTTCTGGTGTCCATCCTATGGAACATGTTAAATAGGATCTAGGAAGAGCCATTTTTCAGTGTAGCCCTCCTCCAGAAATAAAAGTCACTCTCTTCGAAAAATGAGTTTTGATGCCACAAATATTTATTTACACCATCATAAACTGCTCCTTGTGAGGCTTCTAGAGCAGTCCCCAGGGGTCACATTCCATTTTAGACAGAATTTTTGCACAGTAAATGGTCTAGCTTCACACTTGTTGATAAGCCACAATTGAAACCTTTTCTGTATTGTTATGTTACTATATTCTTTCTGACATAGTAATATGTCACTGCTCCAAATTTTGTGGCAACACAGTAAATAGCTCATAAGTTTTTACAGATTTTATGTTTGTCACCTTAATTTTCGACATGAGTACATTAAAAATTATATTTTAGCATTTCATATAATGTTGCTATTTAAGAACATGAAACTTTGAACATATTATTCACACAAATCTAAAAATTAAAATTTTTAAAAAAATACTTAGAAAACTTTAAAATCCTACTCCTTTTGTATTTATTAATTTTTTGGCCAGAAATCTTTTTGTAATATTCCTAAGAGTATTTTAAACAACTTTAGGGATCGATTTTACAATAGTTCAATTAGTTTTGGAGAAAATATAAAATGTTGATGTGTAACATTAAAATTTAACAAAAAAACCAATATCTACTACATTTATTTTTAAGCATTCAGTTTACAGTCAAATGGATCCCTAATTTTGTTACATGCACAAAGAGGGGAAGTGATTGGTAAACAATTGTGGAAGGATAGTGATGTACTTGTTCATTAAATTTCATGTATGTACCTCAATTGTTGTGGGTAGAGTAGCATTCTAAAATCCATTGATAAGTTTAAAATTTTTTTTCCAAAAAATTAAACGGTTAGCTCTATGTAGTATTTTGAGCACAAACGCTGTTTTACTGTGATAATATACATAGGTTATACAAACAAAAAATTTGCAAAAACCATTAAATCAAAGATTTTTTTTTATAAATCGTACTTTGTCCCCTTAAGTTCATAATATTTTGAATCACACACATCCAATTTACATAAATAGTTATTAAAGAAGCAGAAGGCTGAGTTGAATTTTTGAAATACCTCAATTGAGGTATAAAGAAAATAAAAAATGCTACAATATCAAAAATATATTACATAAAGAAAAAAAAAATTATACAAAAAATACAATTTTAATACATAAATAAAATTTAAATAAACATAATAGAATCTAAAGGAACATTGATTTTGCTCTATGTGCTCTGAGGGATGGGAGCAAAGCGAGGGATTTTGTATGATGTGTCACTTGCTTCTGTTTGTATGGAACAGTCAGCAGTAAATAAGCAAGGCATAGGTATACCTTTGATTCCAAAAATTAGAGAAATATTATTCCCTTTATAATTTCCATGCAAATGTTTTTGGATATTGTTTCGAGAGTACACTTTTGCTTTGAAAGATTATTTTAAAATTTAAAAAAATGCACTATTTTATGCATATAGTAATTCTCAAACGTTTTCAACTTGCAGCACCTTGTTTGAGCTACGATTTTTCCAAGATAAACTGTTGCAAAATTCCAAGGTGTCCCTGAGAAGAGGTCATGGCATTCTGGGGCTCACTTTTCCAAAAACGTATGACAGCAAATTTTAATATTCCTTAAACGATAAATAAAAATAATAATTCAAAGTATTTATTTTTTGTCTAGTTATAAATTATATGTAATCAAACATTATTAAATATTTTATCAAATGAATTAACTGGGAAATACTAAATTTGATTTGCAATTAAAAAAAATAATTTATACAGCTTATAGAAGGTGAATATGGAGCAAATTCATTACAAATATCAAAATAATTACCTTTCTTTTTTGAAATAATTGCCTGTTGAAATATCTACAATATCATCCTCTTCCTCTGCATTTTCATACTAAAAAGATAATTTTACATTTATTCTCTATATATTGTTATATATGCATTTATACTATACATATATAACCTCTTAATGCAAAGCGTAGTTTACTAAACAACAGTGTAACAAATTAGACAAAAAAAAAAAAAATTAACCTCTTCCTCATAATTGCATTTTGTTTGTTCTTATCTTTCCCTTTACAGTTAATGATTAATTTATTTCAATAGTTGATTTAAAGAAAAGAGATACATAATCATAAAAATCGTAAATTGGAAAAAAAAATTTTTTAAAAATGAGTTTTCAGAGCATTTTTTTTTTAAAAAAAATTTCATATTAAAAGACAGTTTTTTTTAATACATTGTAGAATCGATGATTTGACATTGATAATAAACATACACATATGCTTGTTTTCCATTTTTGAGATAAAGCTGAAAATAAATAAAGCATCTATTAATAAGTGAATTTCTTATTTTCAAATCATTAATTTTTTCTGCATTTTATCTTAGTTTTTCTTTTTAAGCAGAAAACTACTCAAAATATAATTTTCTTTTAAGCTATAAAATTCAATCTACATAAATACTATATATATAATATATATAAAATTCTCCTGTCACAGTGTTTGTAACCAAACCCCTCCGAAACGGTGTGACCGATTCTTATGAAATTTTGTGCGTATATTCAGTAGGTCTGAGAATAGGACGTAAACTATTTTTCATTCCGATATTGTAATTAGTTAAAAAGATATTAATTAAAAACCTTAAAACGCTTAATTGTCTTAACCCTGCGCGTTATTTTCCGCGCCTAGCGTCGTGAATGAACAGAGGGTGAAATTTTTAGGTATTCTCGACGTTATTTAAACAGCCATCCGATTTTTGTTTTTTAAATAAGACAAAAAATAATTACAGAATCGGAAAGATCATTTTTTTCGCCACAATACAGTATATTTTTTTTGCAAAATAATAATATTTTCTATTTTTTATGATTTTTTAAAAATTGAGTTAAGACCGATGCGTTTTTATGAAAATCTTTTTCTAAATCATTGCATATGAATTTATTTTCGTGTTATGAAAACGATATTCTACACTAAATAACTTCAAGCCTTTTTCTTTTAGAACCAGTCATTTAAAAAATAAAATGCCCAAAACTTTTCTTTTAAGATTTTTCGAAAAATTTTCAAAATTTTTAACTTAACATTAAATAACTTTGTTATTTATTAAGATTATCATACGAAACTATTGTTGCGTTTGTAGAATAATGTTATCACACTTCTGTGCGAAGATTGAAAAAACTGCTTAAAAATTACGGATTTTAAAAAAAAATTTGTGATTTTCGTAAAATAACGTTATTGCAAAAAATAATCTAAACAGTATTTTTTGTACATTTTTTATTTAAAAATCCTTCATTTTCGAAATTAATATGTGAAGTTTGAAAGCATTAACTTAAAAATTAAGCCTTAAAAATAACTTTAATAAAAAATACGCGATTTTACAGTTTGCCAAGCCTTGGCGTCGAAAAATGGTTTCGCGCCAAATAGCTTTCGACTGTTTCACCTGAAACTTCACATCTAATTCAAGGGTTACACCAAAAAGTTCTGACTTAAACATGCGAAAATCAGCAAATTTGGCGAGTAAAAAAAATGCGAGTGAAAAAGTTATTTTTGCTTCAATTTTCATCATTTTCTCTTTATATAATTTTCAAAATTAAATCATTATTGATGTCAGATTAAGATGAAAGAATGTATTCAATACATTTCTGAGATTCATTTAAAATATTTATCTGTATCAAATCACTGATTTAAAAAATAAAAAGCCGAAAACTTTTTTGAACAAATTTTAATAAAACACTCAAAATATTTAAATCAATCGTTTAATGATTTCTTCTTTAAATAAGATAATTGCATGAAACTTTATTCCCATGTGTCGAACATTTCAAAAATTCCTCACAATTTTACTTCAAGATTTAAAATAGTAGTGAAATTTTGTAATTTTAAAAATTTCTACTTTTCTGTCTTTTTTCAACATACAACTATTTTTAAAAGGCTACATTTTCGTTTCCGAGGACTAAAAACTGCAACGAAAGAATTGGAAAGTGGGTGAGTGATTTATAAATTCGCACTGTTCACCTACTCGAGTTTTTGGCGACGGACTTCGAAATTTTAAGCCACGGTCAAGTGATGAGGACGACACTTGAGCTTTCACCCATCTCTCCTAATTACCACACCACACCAACTTAAGAACAAATTTCGAAAAAGGGAGTTTTTATGACATAGTTAAAGAAATCACTCACATCGCGCGCATACACACACACACACATAAGTGCTATCGTCCTAAGGGAAACAGGAAATTCCCATGGGGATTAAGTTATTCACTCGTAAAAGCCCATGCAACGCCGGGCTAAGTGGAGAGGAAAGAAACAAAGAAGTAAAAGTAGTTTCGAGAAATAATATTGGAAGTGCTGATTTTGTGAAGAGAAGGGAAAATGTTAAACGAGAAAGCCATGATACGCACTCAAGGGCCATGCACTCACATCATACGTGTCACACTCACACAGAAGTGCTGGCGTCAGAAATAAAGGAGGAAATTAACATGGGGATTAAGTTATACCCTCGGTAAAAGCCCGTGCAACGCCGGGCTGGGTCAACTAGTATATATATATATATATATTATATATATATATATATCAGCAGCACATTAGATTTATATTTACAAAACATCTCTATTTTTTATCCATAGTCAAATTTTTCTTTGTAAGAAACTAAAAAAAAAATAGTAAAAGGTAAACTAAAAAGAATGAAAAGAACTCAGAAGATATAATTAACAAATTACTTTTTAAAAAAATTTTCCAAAGTCGTCTGCCTGTTAGATTCGATATCAGCGATAAGCTCCTGAAATACTGATTCCATTTTACCTGAAATAATATGACAAATTTAATACAAGTAATACAAGTTATCTAGTTGTAATAGACTATTATTCAAAATGGATTGAAATTGCTGAACTTGTAAATAAGAGTGCAGATGAGGTAATAATTAAACTTAAAACAATTTTCTCTAGATTTGGTGTTCCAAATATTGTAGTATTAAATAATATACATTTAATAGTTATATTTATAAAAAGTTTGCAAATGAGAGAGATTGGGATTTTAATTATGCATTCATTAGAGTCCTCATTACTTCCCAAGTAATGGAATGGTTGAAAAAGCCGTAGGAATTTCTAAAAGCATTATGAAAAAGGCAAGGGAAGATAGACGAAATTATTTAGTAAGTTTAATGGAGTATAGAAACACCCCAATATCAGGTCTTGACCTATCTCCAGCTCAAATGATGTTTAATCCGTAGATTAAAAACAAAATTACCAATCTCGAATAAATTGTTAAATGCTGAATTATTTAATAACATTCGAGAAAAGTTAATAAAGAGGCAAAACGTTCAAAAGATACATTATGATAAAACCGCTCATCCATTACCTGAACTTGAGCCAGAAGAGAATGTCAGAATACTAAATTTTAAAAACAAAACTTGGGAACCGGCTAAAATAGTTTCAAAGCATAAATTACATCGTAGGTCATATTTTGTTAAAAATCAGTCTGGAAATATTTTAAGACGTAATAGAAAACATATAAGAACATCAAACACACCCCTTAATATAGAAACAGATCCCAATGACCAGGGCCGATCCTAGCAGGTGTGCAGCTCGTGCACCGCACGAGGGCGGCCAATACAAGGGGGCGGCCGCAGGCCGCCTATAATTCTATAGATCAAGCAAAATTTTTTGCGAATTTCTCAAAATAATTTTTTTTAAAAAATCGAATAAATATGTTGAATAGTTTTTAAAAAATTAACATAAGTCCGTATTTCCCGATAGCATAACATAGTTCAAGAGTAGTGTAGAGTAGAGTTAGTGTAGAGTTCACTAGTCCATTCTCCATTAATGCCTACTCTTTATATACATATCCTCCATTTCATAATTAAAATTCGAGGCAGAGCCGGCAATACCGCAATAGAGAAAGTATTTTTTTGTTTATCAGTGGAATTAGTGGTGCATTGGATCGATGCTTAACAAAGGCATCTCAAAAATGATTTTTGCGAAAGTTACTTTTCGAAAGCATCTAATATGGTTTATATTACCTAAGACACGAGTGTGTAATTTCAATATGCATTTAGGGAAGTTAAAAGTTTTCAATTTAATAATAGCTTTACAATTTTGAAAAACAAAATAGTTGAAAGAAGTGATTTTTGTGTCAATGGTTTTACAACGCTTATAAACAATACCCAATTTCCTTTCTAGTGTAAGTGTTGTACCTCTATTAAAAGGCAGTTTCTTGTTGCTTTACTTGGTATCAAGTTATTTGAGAAAAAATCTTGCAGCTTCTTTTGATCAAATTATTTTTATTGGCAATGCCTGATAGGAAAACACTTCATCTAGTATTATTAATGTTAGCGAAATTCTTAATTTCATTTTTATGTTGTATGTACTTAATGGTACTTTAGTACTATAGTTAAAAAAATGCGGGTTTTATGCTTTTCTTAAAATCCTAAATGTTACACGACTGCATATAATCAAATAGGTACATCAAGAGATTCACAACACAGCACTAAAAATAGACATTAAAGCTAATCATGATATATATATCTGTCCACTTTTTTGTATTCTCCATCTCCTAGTTGAAAAATAATTTCATGTCACCTGATCCACTTAGCCCGCTACCGTGTTCACTATTTTTCTACGTTAGCAGCAAGGGCTGGGAAAACTGGACCCATGTCCGGGGCGGCATTTGGACCGAAAAATGAAAAGTACATTTTTTTTTGTTTCAAAAAAATTTATATGAAAATATTTTCTGAAATATTATTATTCATGCTTTAGAAACCTAGAACACATAATCATTTTATAGACTGAATTGTGAAATGCCGAACGCTACTAATAAAATTTGTAACTACTACATTTTTTGTAAAAGCGACTATATCTTTTATAAAAAGGACGATATCACACATTTGTAAAAAAGACTTTATCTTTTGTAAAATTGTACTAGGAGGCGATTTGTTGTAGCAAGTAAATTGGCACCCGGCCTCGGGATACAGGTATGGATACGCTTATCTTAGCGTGATTTTCACTGGCCTGATATAAAGGGGAAAACGGTAATTATCTTGTTTTATTTATGGTATTACTACTTTAAGGATGACTCAAATGTGCACAAAACAGAATATTTCTTTTAGAGCAGCGTTCGGCAAATTGCAGTTCTTTAATATTTCATTTTTATGTACAATTAAAAATTACGTCTGCTAAAACGTTATCGTTCACACTTTCTTATTTATAAATGTGTCTTGGTGGGGAAAATTACTTGCATTTACATGCACATTTAAATATTTTATTGGCTTACTGATAGAATTCATTGTTAAATGTATTTGATTTATCTTTTTTGCGATGTCCAGTTATATATTTGTATTTAGTATTGTGAATTTGGTATTATATTTTAAGTACTTATTTATTTATTTCGTACTGTATACGTTTGATGTCTGTTTTCTTATGTGTTGAACTTCGAATGGTTCAAAGCTGATGTGTATGTTAAATCAGGAAATTTGATACGCTTTCTCTTATTTTCTTATGTCACTTCTCGCCCCATCGGGAGTGAGATCAGAATGGACATTCTTCCCCCACACAACACAGAATGTCCGGTGTCAGCTAACTTAAAGGGGACAGCGGCAATTAGAATTTTTGGAAGATATCTAGCGCAATTGGAGATGTTTTATTTTACTCTTGAGTAAAGTTACTTGACTTGTGATCGTTGCTATCAACAGACTCCTTTTCGAAGAAGGCACAAATCAATCTCTTTCAATTAGATCGTATGAAATAGCAACAGGTAATTATGTTTTTAATTTTGAATTATTATTTATTTTTTTAAGGTATACATTAAAATACACACATTCTGTAGTACCTCCTGTAAGATACACTTTGAAATAGGCTCATTTAATGTTGATATCGTTCTCTTAGAATATGGACCTTATCTATTTACCTCTCATTTAGGGACATTCAATTAAAGTGAAACTAAAAAAATAATTCAAAGATAAGTTAAGAGAAAAATAAATGATTTTTTTTTTGGTAAAATTTTAGGATCTCAAAGACAAGAGAGAGAGTAGTAGCTTGTGTTTTTCTTTATATAAATAAATCAAATAAAGTGTTAGCCTAATAAATCAATGTAACTTAATAGAGGGGGGGGAGTACAACACTGTATGTTCGATGCTTCTATTTATAGACAAAACAGAATGTATAATAAAGCTATTGTATACCTCATGGACTCACGTTTTCTTTGGATTTACATAAAAATAAAAACGCGTGCTTAGGCTGACACAATACAAACGCTTTCAAAAAGATCCGTACAATAGAGTATTTTCCGTAACTTTCTGTAAATACAAGATTTTACTGCTCATTTCAAACATTTATTCATTGATAAAACTTTTTCAACTAAGAATTTTAACTTTTCATTAACTTCAAAATTAAGAAAAAAAAACCTGTGACTAATGTACTTATTTGGACATAATTTATTTAAAGAAAGATATACTGAATTTCTCTCTCTAATTAAATTATTTTGCTTAGCATTAAAGGATAAAATACATAATGTCTGGTCTTGTGGGTTTAAATTTCTGGAATTAAGACATATTGTGTAGGTTCCTTATTTGGAGGTACTATTATATTTTTACCATATTAAGTTAAGTGTTAAAGAACATTTTATTGTATTTACTTTTATGAAAAAGCGGATTATAAAAATAATATATTTAGTTTAATAAAATATTGTTTGGTTTATATACATATATAAATTGCGTAAAAATAAATTCACGTAAGTGAATAACGATTTTAACTGAAAAGTCCACTGAACTAAAAGAAAACTAGCTTATTTTAATATCAATGGATTTATTTTGTATATGTACCCATAGTTATACTTAAGAGTATATGAATCATAAAATTTTATCTTTGAATTAAATCCAAATAATATTGTTGACACAACCTTTTTTTCGTAAGAGAGCTTCCACTTTCGGAAATAGACATTGCACAATCTTCATAACTGTTCCCAGTATTAAAAAAAGTTTGCTTTATTTGTCTTGTTTATTGTAAATTTTGATTTTTTCCCCTGAATTTTTCATCATGAATCATTTTTCTGAATCATCAAGTTAAGTCAATATAACAAATGTGTTTTTAGATGGGTTTTTCTCTCTCTCTCTTTTTATACAAAAGAAGTTTAATAATATTATTTTGTAATTATGGTATATTTTTAAAATAATTGCATTATTGCTGATATAAATATCGAAAAGGCATTTCTTAAAAATTCTTTCAGAATATTTAAAGTTTGGGAATTAGGTCAATAATAGGTGAGTTATTTAAATGTTTCCTTCTTTTTCTCAATCAAAAAATAAATTTAGCACCATTATTTCATTATTATAAACTTATTTTCAAATGAGACTACATGTGTTAAGATTTAAATGTTATTAAAAATATTTCGAAAAGACATTCTTTGCAGAAGCTGAATGAGTGAGTGAGTGAATCTTAACGTCCCACTGTTCAGTTACACGAGGGCTATTGCGGACGGTCCGCGTAATTTTGCAGAAGCTGAAACACGGAATATTGTTCGAATGAGAAATATAATGTACTTCATATTATTTTAAATATTGCTGTCTTTTTGAGTATTTTTATAAGTGTTAATTTTGGTATTTATTATGATTATAAATTTCTAGTGTTATATTAATAAGAAAAAAGGAAAGTGTATTTTTTCTGTAGGAGCAGTATAAATAGAACATAATATTTTTTATAGATTTAAATTTATATAAATCCCTTCTATCTTCTGTGCGTGCAATGTACAGATGTATATGTGGGAGGATAATTAAAAATTCAGACTTAATACTTTTAATTTTGAAAAATCTTACGTTTGAATAAATCAAGGTAACGTGATATTGGTTAATTTAAATGTTAAGTTTAACTACACACGCCACAGCTATTATTTACAGATTTACATTGAAATTAACTTAGTAATTAGATTATTAGTGTCCAAGTTCTGTTATTTTGTGAGGGAGGAGTTTCTGGCGTTCGTCTTCGGTGAAATTTTCAGACCATCTCTTTCTCTCCCCCTGCCCTCTCTAGGCTTCGGGATGACAGCGGTTCCCGTGTCTTTAGCTTCGAATTACATCCGGTTGATGGGCAGAGGGGTTTAAGACAAGACCACGCAATATTTTTAAGGGTGCAGGTGTAAATTTCACGTAGGGTGACCATATCCACAAAGAAGCCGAATCACAGCTGTGTTGCGGGAACGTCACAATGCATTAAACATAAATTAAAAGAAAGAGTGTTTCAACGAAAGTAAAATAGGGACTTTTTTATTCTTGTTTTAAATTTACGATAAGATTTTGGAAAATCTCAAATATATCGAATTTTAATTCAAAT
Organism: Trichonephila clavata; assembly: GCA_019973975.1. Lineage (NCBI taxonomy): Eukaryota > Metazoa > Arthropoda > Arachnida > Araneae > Nephilidae > Trichonephila > Trichonephila clavata. The sequence continues at coordinate 217,144 of BMAO01008528.1, forward strand.
GAGTCAATTTTTGATGAATTAAAAATTTTTTGTATGAAAGCAAAGCAATTTATCAATTATTTTTATACTTTCCCTACTTAATTGATATATATGTTGTTGAAAATTTTAGAATGTCCGAGGGAGGGCATAAAAAACTAACAGGTGCCCATTATAAAAGAATAAGACTCGAAAAACAAGCCCATTTTAAAAAACAGGCTGAAAGTTTACTGAATTACTTACAAGACACTAGAAAAAAGGAAAGCAGTATAGAATCAGATTTAGACTTTCATGATTAGGATGTTGCAGATCAAATAAACAGAATAGATAGTGGCACTGCTGTTGTAGGGTGAGTGAGTGAATATTAACGTCACACTGTTCAGCTACACGAGGGCTTTTGGCGTCGGACCTCGTCATTTTGAACCATGGTTAAGTGACGAGGACGACACCTGAGGTAGCACCCCTCTCCTAACTATCACACACCAAAGGGAGGACGTTTGAGTTCTCGACATATTTAATCTGCATCGCTCCTCTACACAGCGAGTTTTTAGTGATACTGGGCTCGAACTCGTGACATGCCAGCCACGATCCGATACCTTGACCACTAGGCTACCGCGGCCTCACTGCTGTTGTAGGAACTCCTCCAAAAAAATCCTAAAATCACAATACTCTAACAATGAATTTAGTTCAGATCTAGGAACCTGGCCAGCTATTCTATCAGACGCCCGATAGATGTTTTTTTAGTAAAAGAA